>WMED01000010.1:0-49385 GCA_019650415.1 Pipa parva
TGCATATACCATCTATTTCGTTAGCCAATAAAAGGTATCACCTATACTCTCTTATCTTTGATCAAATCTCATGTGACATTAAAAAAATCAAATACTGCCATCTGCTGGCTAAGTTGGAATTACACCTCATACCAATATTTTTTTATGTCAACACAAAATGTAAACTTATTTGATCTTTTCTGCTACATATAATCTTATCTTTTATTTATGGAGGATGTTATTGCATTTGCCCACTATTTCTCATTTACTACAAACTACAAATTCAGTCAGGAAAACACGCAAAACAGTAAATAGCACAAGATCTCAATGTAAAAGAAATAAAAACAGCCATATTAAAACTAAGTTCAGTTGTGTAAAAGTCCAAATTCACATTTATTCACCCCTTCCCAATCTAGGCATATTCAGCAAACTGTGCGACCAATGCCTACAACAGTCGCAGACTTACAGAGCATGCGGCACATGAACAGGTCATTTATCTATTCATATAGTTTTGGAGTTTGTCACAATAGCAAATTCTTCAAGTAATACTGCTCCAAATTCACCAGTTTCACTTCCCTAGATTAAAGTGGTAAATTAGGGGGCTGGTGGCAGGGCTATTGGCACTACGCTACTCTTCGCTATGGGAATTTTCTATTTAGTGAAAAAGGAATAGAGAATTTGAGACTATCAGAGCATAGCAACTTAAAATAATGGGAATTCACTTCACATTCTCACTTTGACAAATAAGAACCCGAGGGTTTGCAGATGCTATTTGGGGGAAGGAGAAAAGGAAAAAAAGGTGCCGGTTGGGATGTAGGAAAGTAACAATCTTATGTCACAAGGATGCGTAAAGCGAGATGCTTATTTTAATGTTTAAATGAAAGGATAGGAAACCTGGGAAATATTCAAGAACCTGGAATATAAAGAATGTTAAACAAATAATATTAATTTGACATCATTAGTACAAATTTACTAAATTTAACAGCACATTTTATATAATACATATGAGAAATAAAGAATGATTCAGAAACCGAGGGCTAATGAGGACTACCAGTACCATTTATAGAAGCACAAAGGCTAGTATCATAGTATCTGGATGACCTAAACTCTTCTGTACTAGAGGGTAATTATAGAGATGTGTATAGAGGAGTGATAAAAGGGGAAGAAAAATGGAAAGGGGGCCTTTCCTGCATACGTTATCTTTAACATTCAAGTTCATTATAGTTTAGGGAACTTTCATTTAGTATATCTGACTGAAGTGGATATGTCTTAGAATTAGCCAAAGCTGATAGTTTGTACTATTTCATCTATAAAATATATATAAGGGGGTTATTCACTAAGGTGCAAATTCGACTGTCGAATTCTCAAACAGCACATTCCCATTGCAAATCCACGACAATTTCCCCATTGTAAAGTCGCAACCATTTTTTTAAAGTTAAGATTGCGACAATTTTCCCATAATAAAGTCGTGACTGTAACAATATTCTCATTATAAAGATATGACAGCGACAATATTCTCATTATAAAGACACGACTGCGACAGTAGCAGCCTATTGCAACTGTCTTTATCTGGCGAATTCGCACCTATATGCAATAAGTCGGACTTTAGTGAATAACCTCCATATTCTTTCTAAATTTTAAATGTCTTGCTTCATTGAGGACAGTCTTATAGAGAACCCTGAAAGTTCCCTCATATGTATGATAATAATAATAATAACCTGTGGGATGGAACGGTGCTATGGGAAATTCCCTAATCATCCACAAACAATTGTTTATACAATATGGTAAATAGTAGGCACATGACAATACGCTGCATCATTTGGGATGTGTTTCAGTTAAGTGTTTCCAGTGAAAGGAGCAATCTGGTCAAACTGGTCTAAAACAGAGGTTTTGTGGATCTTCTATCCATATGATGTTTTGAAGCGGTACACCTATAAAATAAGCATTTGCATGAATCTAGACCAGGGGCAAGAGCTCATTATATATGTATTAATACTTGTAGGAATTGTTTTATTTTTAACTGTCCCTATTGAGTGAATTGAGGATTTTTCTATTTCCTAAAGATGTTTTAAGCTAAAGGTTTAAAAAGATGGGCAATCCTCTACCAGTTCTGAGTAAAACACCTAGGGTGAAATAAAGCTCTGGGTTTTCCTAGTTTCCAGGGGATTAATTTGTTATGTTAATTATGGTAGGATGTGTAATTACAGTAAGAAGGTTCCTTACCACCTGCTAGAGCCCTGGGTTTTCCTTGTTTCCAGGTGAATAATTTATGTTAATTATGGTAGGATGTGTAATTACATTAAGAAGGTTCCTTACCACCTGATAGAGCCCTGGGTTTTCCTAGTTTCCAGGGGATTAATTTGTTATGTTAATTATGGAAGGATGTGTAACTACAGTAAGAAGGTTCCTTACCACCTGCTAGAGCCCTGGGTTTTCCTAGTTTCCAGGGGATTAATTTGTTATGTTAATTATGGTAGGATGTGTAACTACAGTAAGAAGGTTTCTTACCACCTGCTAGAGCCCTGGGTTTTCCTTATTTCCTTGTTTTCCAGGGGATTAATTTGTTATGTTAATTATGCTAGGATGTGTAACTACAGTAAGAAGGTTCCTTACCACTTGATTTACAGTCCTGCTCATCATTTGACTTAAACCATTCCATCTCCATTCCCATGGAATAAGCTTCATGAATAAAATGATTATAAAGTGTTAGCACATGCATCAAATGGAGATTCCCTAAATAGAAATTGTCACATATATAAATGGAAATGCATGCTTAGTAGGCATGTTGTAGGGGAATCTTAGGTAGTAATAAAGCAGCAGACCCAAGCATTAGGTTAATGGAATACGTGTGTGTGAGCATACATTTACAGCACACTGCGCCCATTTGGAGCGCATACATCATAATCTGAAGTGTGCTGTATCTTCAAAGTACACTACATTCACCTTTACTTTGGAGCGTTGTGTGGGCCCATCTTTATCTACAGCATGTGAATTAACATTAGTCTCTTAACGGAGCATTTTCGCCTTTACCAATCCAAATTCAATTTTGCTAAAAATTGTAATAGCCTTCGGTAAGGTTTAAATGTGTGCTAGTGGCAGTCATGCTAATGAGAGATTAATTTATCCATTTCACCAGATGTTCTTTAAACATTTCTTGTGTTACATTTCCCAAACTGAATGCTGCAGACGGCTCTTTAAAAATACCTATAAATTGTTCTACTGATTTGCCACATTGTCCTGGGTTATCGACAACCTAAATCTGGATAAGTGTACACCGTTCACAGGTGGGCATTCATCCCCATATATATATATATATATATAACTTACCCAATTCAGTCATTTTAGCAGTAAAATTCGAAAATGAAAAAAGAAAACCTTCTATACTTTGAAAATGAATATATCTTGGAGTAGTTATTCATATTCAGCATGGAATAGTAATGACTCGGCCAGAAGAACTGTCTCTTTTTGACAATTACATTGACAATTTAATTGATATAACAAGAAGAAATAGCATCCTAGGGGGATTTTTTTTCTACAAAATCAACTGGCATCAAATAATGAATTGTTACTGAAATTTAGTCTGGTTCAGCAACAATATATATCATGGAACTGAACTATAATAATTAGCTCATCATACTGAACAAATTATATTTCAACATATGCATTTTATTAAACTTGATGTCAAGGCTTCATTACACTTAACTGAATATCATCAAGAATATAAAGAGGATGAATAACATTTACAGTGCAGACCTTAGAATTAAAAGAATAGCTAAATAAAGCACTGGCAAATTAAACATAAATTTGATTCCCTGTGCAGCATTTAATTCCTTTATACATGTATATGTTTGAACATACAGTACATTCCAGTGGTCAGGAGTGGTTGGCTGAACTGGCTGAACCGCTTACAACATAAACCTCATACTACACTGCTACCTCGCCTGCCTACCTTTTCTTACATAAGGGTCTTTATAATCAGTGGAATACCAGCTTAAAATTAAATTGAAAGTGAAATGGGCGTCTTTCCAAAAACTGATCGGCTTCTGTGTGGATTAAATGGCTTAATCAGGGAAGTGCAATGTGGGTTGATGTTATGGGGGGGTTATTGACTAAAGTGAGAAATTGACTGTCGAATTCTCAAACAGCGGATTCCCGTAGTAAATCCGTGACAAATTTCCCATTGTAAAGTCATGACTGTGACAATTTTAAAGTTGTGACTGCGACAATATTTTCATAGTAAAGTCGTGACTGTGACAATATTCTCATTATAAAGATGCAATCGTGATAGTAGCAGTTTATTGCGACCAGGGCCGGCCCTTCCATTAGGCGATATAGGCAAATGCTAGGGGCGCCGCCTGTCCAGGGGGGCGCTCGCGGTCATGTTTTTTTTTTCTACAAATGAACAATTAATAAATATGAATGCGACGGCACTCCTTGGCTGCTTCGGGTCTTGTCGGCTGTATTCAGCAGCTGCTGGAAAGACCTGAACATCTAAGGATCGCTGTCGCATTCAACTTACCTCATCAGATGAGGTGCGTCGCTGGAATGGAATGCTGTTGGAAGTGAGTGGGTGGTGCGGGGCTAGGGGGCGGCATGGGGCAGTGCGGGTGTCGCGGAGCAGTGGGGGTGGTGTGGAGCAGGGGTTGGAGCGCGGGGGGGGGAGGCCCAGGGTGCCAATAGGGCCAGGACCACCTCTGATTGTGACTGTCTTTAGCAGGCGAATTCACACCTATACGCGACAATTCGGACTTTATCCAATAAACCTCTATATGTTTGCATTCCGCTATTGCATCTAGTATTCAGCCATATACAGTAAAAGATTAGTGTATACATTTAGGGTACCAAGTCCCAGTGAAAAGCAATAAATATGCAAAGGGATAAGTTCTGGGTCTTTGGCCGGTGTGCTATAACATGTCTTATATTACTGTAGTGGGGTTTCTTCAATGGTAAATTAGCAGCCTAAATAACTGATTTACTTTAATTCTTAGAAATTACACAGGGAGGATATGTCCGTTAATTCTTTACCAACTCTGCCATCTATCTCATTTTATGATGGTCAGTTCATCTGAACAATGATGTTTATAAATATATTAAATATAATGTTCAGAGATGATAATATCTATGTAAACACTAGACTACTGTTAATATAAGTAATGCAATTTACCTTGGTAATCGAGTTCTTTATTTTAACTTCACTTCTCCTGTTAGGTCTGGTATTTGATAATCAGTATGTAGAGTCTCAGTACATATGGAAGTTTTTGTATTTCTGGAGGATCTCGTTGAGAATTGTGGGCTAATTTAATTTTAGACAAGTTGAGATAGATTTCGTAGAAACGTTATATTTTGGACTCCATACTGCTCTAAGTATCAATTCTAACGCTAGTGTTCTCTGGTATGACAACTGGGACTTGTTTTCTTTTCCATAATCACTGTATTGTTATTGATTTAGTAAAAAGTTTGGGGTGTGTTTGTCAAAGTGCAAACTCGACAGTCAAAATGGAAATTTGACAGGTGAAGTCACTATGCTTTAACAGACCCAACTTTGTTACTACTTATTCACTAAGTGGAGGATTCCCTTGCTGAAGAAGCAAAAAGCATTGAGTGATATTTAATGCATAGTGCAGTGTTTTTCAATCTTTTTTTCTTCAAGGGAACCCTTTGGTGTCATCAGATTTCTGGTGGAACCCCTATTCTGATCACTGTCAGATCACTGTTAGCTGGGATACGGTTCCGATTGGGGACAATACGTCAGCTTCTTAGCCGGGATACAGTTCATCAGCAAGCACATGAAAGCGAAACCTGTTTTCTGAGCAGAAGTATTGGAACACTCCCGATAACAGTAATCTAACAGTGATCAGTTTACTCTCACTGTCAGATCACTGTTGGCCGGGATACGGTCCTGATTGCTGATGTCAGTATTGTCTGACAGTGATTGGGACCATATTCCTGCTAACCTGCCTACCTGCACACAGTGTGTCGGGGAACCGCAGATCCCCGGTTGAAAATCACTGGCATAGTGGATGCATAATGATGCAAATTTGACTTACACTAGCCCTAGTGAAGCAACGTTAATTTTTAAAATGTTACTTTAATTATATCAAGTGAATATTACCATAAATCCCTTTCTGTTTCACCATATTTCTAGTTTATATTGTCACCTGGTTGCTATATTTTCTTTGTCCTGAGTGGACAGTTGTCTTGCGCTAAACTTGGAGCCCTGCCATCAGCCCCCTACTTTGTCACTTTGATCTGGAGAAGTTAAATCAGCAAATGTGGAATAGTATGCCTTGTTAAATTGGCCATTTCAATACACTGCAAGGCATGATGAATAGGCAAAGGTATAATTCATACACAAATAAAGTAATACAAAAAGTTTAAAGTCCATGAACATTGTAAGAGAATTAGCAATATCACAAAGTTTGATGGTGAAATGACCTAAATTCAGACCTGTACACAACTGGTTTTTATAAATAAGCCCTCTTTTGACACGAATATAGGAGGTATGGCCTTTGCAGCAGGGAGACTCCCCGGTTGTGGCCCCAGGCTCACCATGTGTTAGTGGTAGCTGAACTGGTAGTTCAGGGAACAGGTACTGTCTCTTTAATAGTTCAACAGGCAATAAAATATATCAGCATATAGCTTGGACTAGGAGTACAGATAGGGAAAACGCAGGAATGATGACTAGAAAAAGACGCAGGCACTTAGGATATGTGAAACTGCACAGGAGCCTAAAAGGGGATGATGTTCAGGCAATGAATACCTGAAAAGGACTCAATTGGAAACCTCAGGCTGCACCACCAGGAGTGGAGATTCTGGCATGCATTGTTGCCTAGCAACAATGCATGCCTATCAAATAGAGTACTGCTGGCTCCCCTGCATGGAGTGCCATCTCTATAGCAGCATGGAGAGCCAGTGAAGAAAGAAGAGGCACCAATGGAACAGGGTGCAGGTATGTAACAGTGCCACTGATGGGATTTATGTAATATCGAATGATTCATTTAGCTATTTATGTGCCTTGTGTTATCTGATAAAAAATGTTTAAATATATATTAGTGTGCATTCTTATTACATGTACATTGTCTGGTACTCTGTGCTGGGATTTACTATATTTCATATGCAGTGGTTGTTACATGCTCTATAACTTGTCTGCTGAAGTTAAGGATGTAGCTGGAGGTATAATATAGAAAATGTAGCTAATGTGCGCTAGCATACAAAAGCCATAGCAAAGATGACAGAGGGAGAGTGGATGTAATTGGTAAGCCGTCTTAAGCTCTTAATCTTTCCTTAAGGCAAAATTCTAGGTTTGCAGCATCAGGAGGAAGATACATATTTATCATCAAAGAAAGACAGATTAACTCTATGGAGTTCCCTGCAATTTAGCCATGGGATGTCCAAAGAAGGTGTCAAGCACCAGATAGCAAAACTAAGCAGGACTGAAGAACTGGAAGATGAGGTGATGTGTATACTTGAATCATATAGAGCTTACTGGAATAGGGTTTTTTCTTTTCCCTGAATCCACTTTTCTGTCTCATGTTTATGGGTAAAAACTGCAAGAAAACCTCTTCCTTTGAGCGTTAAAAAATGGTACCGCTGGAAGGTTTGATAGTAGTTTGTATGTTAATGTGTCTTACATTAAATCCCAGTGATATACTGTAGTTAATTAATTACAACTGCTCTGACCAGGAGTCATTCTGGTACTTTAAAATATTGAAGTAAAAGAAAAAAGTATATATAATATTTTATATATTGGCTGATGTCGTTTAAATAAAGCACTCCTATTGCTTTACACCATGGGGGGTTATTCTCTAAAGTATGTTTTGTCGCATAAAGGCGTGAATTTGCCAGCTAAAGACAGTCGCAATAGGCTGCTACTGTCGCAGTCTCGTCATTATAATGAGAATATTGTTACAGTCGCAACTTTACTATGGAAATATTGTCAAAGTCGCAACTTTAAAATTGTTGTGGTTGTGACTTTACAATGGGGAAATTTGTTGCAGTCCCGGATTTGATATGGGAATCCACTGTTTGAGAATTCGACAGTCAAATTCTCACTTCAGTCAATATCCCCCCCGCCATAGGTTGTTAATGCAATATTTCTTTAGTGGTAAATCCAAGCGCTATGAGGGTTATTCACTAAGGTGCGAATTCGACTGTTGAATTTTCAAACAGTGGATTCCCATAGCAAATCCGCTACAATTTCCCCATTGCAAAGTCATGACAATTTTTAAAGTTAGGATTACAACAATTTTACCATAATAAAGTTGCGACGGTGATGGTAGCAGCCTATTGCGACTGTCTTTATCTGGCGAATTCGCACCTATAGGCAACAATTCGGACTTTATTGAATAACCCTTATAACTCTACAAGTTTAAAATTAACTCTGAGTTTAAAGCTAGCCTGGCAATGGGTAGTGCCCTGCATCACTCAGAGGGTTAATAATGCTTGTATAATGCAGTGCTAAACATTTCACCGGTTTCCTTTAGTTAAAGCAACACTTGGAAAAATTTGATAAGATACGAATTGAATGTTGTTCATCCTTTCCTCCGACACCTGCATTAAGTCAAGGCAATGCCAAAAACAATAAACATGGAAGTGAGAGGTGCGACAACTACAATATGGTAATGTACTACTGCAAAAACAAAAACCTAACCCAATATCATAGACTGAAAATAGTATCCCTAATGCAAACATGGTTGGGGTGTAAGAGAGTGGGTCAGCAATTGACCCCCTCCAGGTTACTGACCCTTGTCTCCTAAGGAGTTGGGCTGCTTTGCCAGGGGAGTCTTTTAAACATCGCTACACCACTGGGCAAGGGGGAAGAAGAGAGGATCTGATGGATCTATATTTTACTAGCAAGAGGGTGTTGGGTTCCCACAGAGTGAGTAAGCACTAGGTCAGGACTGCTGCAGTCACTGAAGATTTGTGCCCATGAAACAGCTAAAACTGGCATTTTGTAATATTGTTTTTGTTTCTCAGTTTAAACGTATCTGATTGAATGACGGATAACCCTGCTATGGCCAAGGGAAAACATTTTATAATATGCAGAATTTGAAAATGTGAAAACAAAGCTGCAAAACCCACTGGAATTTTTGCCTTCAGAATAAATAAGCAAATTATATGCAACACAGACCACTTAAAACTACCAAGATATTTACACTGCCCAAACTATATAATATCCAAGATCAAATCAGATTTTTTGTAGTGACAAAGAACTGCATACTGTATGGTGATACATTATTAAACTATCACGAGGAACTGTGCCTGTTGTTAGTATTCATGCCCAATTAAACCTGGCACAATGAATGATGTATTCCTCCCTTAGTGCCATGTGTACAGATTAGAACGTTAGATTTCTGCATAATGCAGGATATTGCAAATGTCAGTAATTGTCAGTTTAGGCAAGTGGCTATACAGGAAAATTGCCTAAATCAGATCCATATATACAGTTTTTTTAGGCAGACATTTGGATTTTCTCTGCCAGATGGTATTATTTTCTTTAAGTGTTTTGTTGTGTATTTAATGTTATCGAACCATGGAAATAAATATATTGCTTTCATTCAAAGCATTCTATGCAAAAGTACAGGACAAACAAATATATTTTACATTTCTTCTCTCTTTATACCAATCATAACTGTATTCTTTATCTCCTTTCCCAGAAGTACAGTGCAGGTCTCCACCACGACTGTTAAGATCTACCAGGTTCTTTAAAAGCAAAATGGACAAACTCAGACAACAAATAATTTCATATATTCTTGAATATATGCTGCTGCATCAGACTCTATCCACCCACCAATGTGCTCTACCACCCCATGCCCATGAGAATGAACAGTCTACGGTGATCTCTCTACTTGTTGACCACATATCCTCGT
Source organism: Pipa parva (assembly GCA_019650415.1). NCBI lineage: Eukaryota > Metazoa > Chordata > Amphibia > Anura > Pipidae > Pipa > Pipa parva. The sequence goes on from WMED01000010.1 coordinate 9,849, forward strand.
GAATCTATTCCCTCGAACCTTGTTCAAGCATTTGTCCAGTTCATATGTATCTATGTATAATTTTATTTATAAAGAGCCACAAGTTTACGCAGCGCTGTACTATTCAGCGATACAAGTACAATACAAACAAGGGAAAAGTGCATTAAACAATACAAGAAAAATATCACAAGGATACATCAAATTAAGTGCTAGGTTGTGGTTGACACAAGAGGTTGGAGGTCCCTGCCCCATGGAGCTTACAATCTAAGTGGGAGGAAGACTTACATACACAGATAAGAGCTGTGAAGTAATAGGTCCATAAATACAAATAAATAGATCTAGATAGATATAGATAAATATAGTGAATAAATAGATAAATACAATAGAAATATACAGATATTAAACATAAAAATTATATATAAAATCAATGCATTACTTTATGCAGATATTCAGCTTCTCCCTTACTTTTGTAAGATTCCCCCTACCATAAAAGCTTACAGTTTTCACCCCAGCCTAAATTTTGTTATGCCCTGGTTACGTTTTCTTTGTAGCTAATAAACTAGTTCTTATCCCTCGACCAGACCCTTATTGACTAAAGGAAGAATTCACCTCGCTACAATTCAAGTCTCATCACCAAAATATGCAAATTCACTTCTCCTGCAGATAGTTTTGTCTAACAGGCAGACTTCTATGGTTGCAATCACATGCAAGAAGAAGTAGAGATGCAAAGTCATGCGGAGTCAGTGCCGGCTCTGCCATTAGGCAGAGTAGGCAAATGCTAGGGGCGCCTCCTGCCCAGGGGGGCGCCCCTAGCGCCGGGGAGGGGGCATGGCATCGCGGGTGGCTGGGTGGGCGCCAGGGGAAGGGGTTGTCACGGGATGGGGGCGCCGGAAGAGGGGGTGGCGCGGAATGGGGGCGCTGGGGGAGGGGGCGGGGCCACCGGTTGAGGGGGCGGGGCAGCGCTGGAAGGGGGGGCGCCGTTGGAGGGGGGCGCCTAGGGCGCCAATAGAGCCAGAGCCGGCTCTGTGCGGAGTGATGTGAATTCCTCCAGTTAGGTGCAGTGATGTCACCCTCACCATATCCCACTAACTTCACATAAGTGAATAATATATCTGTTTCTGTTATGTTATCCCTAGTTCATGCTAAGTAGTAGACTAATTTTGTTGCAGTCACCACTGTTAATTTTGACTGAATATGCCAAATTAAGCCCTGCCATCAATTCCCCAATTCGCCACTCTGATGTGGCGAAGTCAAACAGGTGGATTTGGAGCAGTATGCCTTGTGTCAGACTCCACCACTTGGTCAATAGTTGAAGTACCTGTATACGCACATGCAAAGTAATGCGAAGTGCTCTGTAAAATCACGACTATTGTAGTCGCCTAAATTATACACGTGTTTGCCACATCACAAAGTCTGGTAAATAAGCAAACAAGGAGAAGTGGCAAAATCAAATACGAATTTAGAGCTATACGTGACCATATGGGCGTTAGCCCCTCAATTTTTCTTTCCAGATCCATTCCTTCAAGCAGGGACACAAGTAAATACTAGTTTTTCAGAAATGTATTTGTAAATAATTACTGATTTGCAAGATTTATTTATGTTTCCCCAGTTAAAAGAGTTGTCTGGTCATCTTTTAGGTATTTTTACCTGGATGAGGAGCACCCTTAAAATATGGACAAATTAAGGTTTACATCTTCTCTTAGGGGGGTCATTGATAAAAGTTGATAAAAGCTCCTTGCCACACATGACTGCTGGCTGTCTAAATGCCAGTAAGATTCAAATGCTGAGCACTCCCTATGCTGGATTAAGATCTCTGCTGGAGTTTGGAAGCTTTTGCATCTGTTTAGCTTCTCTGTGCTTCAAGTCTCCTACAGTCTGGATCAGCTCTAAGATTGTTCTGCTAAGAGATCAAGAGCCAAGTGTTTTTCTGCCAAAAATGTTCTGCAGCGTCTGTCTCCAATATGTCTCTGCACAGCTAGCACTGCAGCTTCAGCCATGTACAGTGCCAGTATGTCCCTACAGCGTTTGAACGAAGTGTGAGATTCCCAGAAGAAGATCTACATACTCTGTGCTGCTTTAAGTGGGTGCTTTGATTAACAGTTCACTGTGTTCCTAGAGGTGCTGTGAGTGATAGTTCATCTATGCTTCTCCATGTATGATTCTTCTTAATGTTACTTTTCAGCTGATCCAAGCCTCCGCTAGAGTTCCTACATGTGTATATCCGGCTGCCGTTTGGAGGGGGGTGTACCCACCTTGCACTTGTAACCCTCATATCATGTATGCCTTATTGCTTCCAGAGACATAACTGGCTCTGGGTATGCTAGAGTGCCTCTAGTGTTCACCCAGTTCCATGTTAACCCCCTTGTGATCACTGAGATCCGTGACAGTATGCTGGAGCTCTTAATAGGATAGTCAAGCCTACAGAATACTCTAGTCATGGACTCAGATCCCTGACCACAACCAATTCAAAAGCTTATGACGGTTGCAGATTTCGCACTTATTTACATCACTTTGGGGGTGATGTTGGAAAATGTAACTTACCAAGCTATTGTCAATGGATAACACTAAGGCAAAATTTAGACTCAAGGCCGGTTTTAGCTATGGGCGATGTGGGCGACTGCCCAGGGCGCAATCTATTTGAGGGGCGCTGTTTCCCACATCACCCATAGCTAAATTTACCTCCTCCAGCATTCCAGTGATGCACCTCCTCTAAGCGCTTTTCCACAATGAGGCAAGTGGAATGTGACGGTGCTCCTTGGCTGTTTCGGGTCTTGTTGGCTCTATTCGCTGTGGATTTGGCAGCTGCCGGCAAGACCCGAAGCATCCAAGGAGCGCTGTCACATTCCACTTACCTCACTGTGGAGAAATGCTGAGAGGAAGCGCATCACTGGAGTTTAGGTCAGAAGGGGGGGAGGCGCGTGGGGCAGGGGGGTCAAGGGGCGGTTCACCCAGGGTGTCAATATAGCCAGAACCGCCCCTGTTTAGACTTTAGCAGCCATGTGATTTGGACAGTCAGCAAGCAGTAACAAATGGAAATAATGTGTTTTTTAATAATTGCTCTATTTTGTTTTACAGTTTTTCTATTCATTTTGATTTTTCCCTTGAGTATGTTAAGGAAAACATAAACAAGCTCTTGGGCATTTTCCTTTCCTCTTTATTTTACTTTCTAGATAAATGTGTACTTTCATATGTACATCTTTTCAATAATAATGTGCATTGCTTTGTGATATATTAAGTAAATGTGTATACACAATATGATTTTCCAAATAAATAAGCCACTAAATTAAAAAATAACAGTAATAAATATGATCAACACATATCTGAAAACTGCTAGTTCATAAGAAATACTCGCGCTTTGTGGCAGGTTTTCGCTTTAAACTCTGCCCTGGTATAGTGTACATAAATAACTGAAATAAAATGAAAATGAATATAACAAATGGATTTTTTTTTTTTATATGGATTTGCTTAATGTGGATTCAGATGTAAATTATTTCTTTAAAAGTAACAAACAACATCTAAATTGTTCATTTCTGTTTACTGCTGTTCTGAGGAATGTGCGCATATTGTTTCCTGTTAAAATCCAGAAGATTTGCAACGCGGGATTAAAGGCTGTGTTCCTAAATTATCTTAATTCTTTATACTGGGCAGGTTTCTAGAGATGCATCCAGGCATTTGTGTCGTGCGTTAATTAAAAAACTGGAGATACAAATAAAATATGAATTTATTAAAAACATAACAAAAAAAGTGTCTGAAAATGGCTCTAAAAAGACAGCGTTATCATAAATAAGCCCTCTCTTTATAATGAGAATATTGTTGCAGTCGCGACTTTATTATGGGAAAATTGTCACAACTTTACAATGGGGAAATTGTAGTGGATTTGCTATGGGAATCCGCTGTTTGTGAATTCGACAGTCGAATTCACACCTTAGTGAATAACCTGCTATATGTGATCTGATTGGATCATTCTGGCTCACACATGCCCAGGGAGCACCTATGCCTTATAAACAGCAGGGTAGGCAGTCCTAAGTCCTTTCAGAGAGTGTGATATCGTCATTAATTTTAGTTTGACACAAAGGATTTAGGGGGGGAATTCACCATTCAGCGAAGTGAGCTCTGAAGCCTTCGGCTCACTTCACAAATGGTATTATGCGCATGCTGATGTCCACGCGCAGGACATCAGCATGCGCATAATACCATTTGTGAAGTGAGCCGAAGGCTTCGGAGCTCACTTCGCTGAATGGTGAATTCCCCCCTTAGACAGCTGTATAGTAAGCCCTGGGTCTTGAAAACTACCTTACCTACGATAGCCGCAAATTTACCTGATCGTTTTAGCAGCAGTACACTGTGGGTCTTATTGACTAAAGTCTGAATTTACCTCGTTGCAATTTGAGTTGCATTCCCAAAATAGTCACAAATTCCCTTTTTCTTACTGACTAAGTGGAGAATACACTTGTCGAACAAGTGAAAAGCGGCAAATGCTGTTGCATGCATAGAGTAGTGGAGTCAGGTGGATAGAAGTAGGTTGAGAAGTCATGTGGAATGAGGCAGATTCGATAAGTGAAGGGCAGTGACGTCAGTCTCAACATGTCCCACTAACTGTATTCTGTGAATATTCTATTTCTATGTCACCTTGTCCCTAGGTCATGTTTAGTCGCAGTCGCCATTGTCAATTTTGAATTAATAGTCGCAAACACTGGAGCCCTGCCATCAATCCCTCCAATTCACCACTTTCAAATGGTGAAATCAGACAGGTGAATTCAGAGCAATATACCTATTCACATTCGCACATTTGCCACACTCCTCCGCTTAGTCAATAGTAGAAGTACCTTGGCACAGACACGCAGAGTAACACGAAGAGTTCTATAAGTTTGTGACTATCATAGATGTCCGGTTTGGTCATGTATTGTCCACTTTTCAGAGTTTAGTCAATAAGAGAAGATAGGGAAATGGTGAATAGATGTGAATTCAGAGTTCTACGCGACTATTTCGACTTTAGCCAGTAAGGTCCTATGTGTACTGCTGTTAGATCAGGTTACTTCCCGGGTATACGTCTGATGTCGAGAGCATCATTGTACTCGCCCCCCTCCTGAAGTTTGCCAGATCTAACCAATCTAACCTACTGCGTATGTGCAGATTGTTTTTTTTTTTCCTATCAGCGCATACCCAATTGGTTAAATTCAAGTGAACTTCAGGAGTGAAGCGGGTACTATGTGAGATCAATGTCACAAATATACCCAGGAAGTAACCTGATGCAGGGGAGGTATTCATCTTGTGATCCCAGGCTGTGGGTTGTGATCCTGTGCTGCGGATTGTGAGATGAAAGACGATTTAGCAGCAGTACAATTAGGATGAAATTTATAAAAATGATTTTTTTTTACCTTTTTCCCTGTTTTCACCATGAAAACGGGCGTAAAGGTTGAAAATTATGATTTTTACTTTTTCGGCCCCATTTTTTGCCTGAAAAACATGCAAATGGAGGGGGAACAAAGGTCGACAACTTAATTTCTTGACCTTTTCGCCCATTTTTGCAGTGAAAAGTGGGCAAAAAAGTCAAAAAAATTGTTTTCAACTTTAGTAAGTTTCGCCCTGTGTACTGCTGCTAAAACTATCAGGTAAGCTTGTTTTAACATAATAGTTTTCCTTGAAAAAATCCTTTTCTTACCATTTTTGTGACAGTTAAAATTTTTCTTACTGCTCATCGTCACCCTAATAGTTTTCCCTTGTGGAACCAAATTATTCTTGCTTGTCTGATCCAAACTAAACAGAAATCAAGAAATAAAGGCCAAATGGAAAGTTCAATTCCTGTTTATATATCCTGTTTCTATGAAGGCTTTACTTTTAGATTAGTAGCCTTTATTGTTAAAGGATATTAAGCACAGATAAGCCTTATATATCTGTATATTTTGTATTTGTTAATATGAGTCGGTAATTTTCAAGTACTTAAAACCCTACAGGTTACAACAAAATCAGAATTTTGTGTACATTCAAATTGTATTACAGAATAAACTTTTTTTAATGTAACCATATACAACAGCATTAAAGGATATGAAAAGATTTTGTGTTATTTCTAATAATAATAATGATCAGAAAACGAATAGCAAGAACTCTTATATAGAATGTTCCAGAATATATTTTACCAGCCTCTAAGGGTTTACGTCTTTAGATAACTAAACAGTGCAATACAATGATAGGCACCAGTAGTACTTTGTTAACATATTTTTACATTCTTCAGATTCCATGAATAATATTCAGAGACCATACAGGTTTTAAAGTCTCCATTTTCATTTGCAAGAGGTTCATCTATCCTCATTATATTGTCCTGCAAAATCTAGGGATGATCATTTTCATCACTGCTACAAAATATATTACATCACCAATAGTTTAGAAATACTTGGTATAATCCTGGTATGTTTTCTTACTGTATACTAGTAGCACAACAGGTAAATTGCCAGGGTTCCAGTCAAACCTTTGTGTAACCTAACCTCTGCATAAGGAATTATTGGTTTTCCTCTAATCATGTCTTCCTTATAAACAAAATAGAAATGAGAAAAAACACACATGTAAAACTCACACTTACTGGTTTACTATGATTTATCGGTATGACAGCACATTTCAGGGGATAGTAACCCATAATAAAAAAATGAAATGTTAGATTGTAATCTCTCTGGACATTGTTGCTTCACAGTGTAACACAGGAGTCTCTAAACTTTTTACACAGGAGGCCAGTTCACTGTCCCTCAAACCGTTTGAGGGCTGGACTATAAAAAAAAAAAACTATGAATTGCTGCTTACTCCACAACCCCCCTCCCATACTGTGCTGTTTAACCCCCTCCCTACTCCATGTCCTCTGAATAGGCGGCGCTATCCTGGTGCTCGCCCTCCCCCCCCTCCTTTTCCCTGTCCCTACCTCTTCCCCTGCTCAGCTCTGCCTGCTGTAGAGATTAGTGTTACAGTGCTCCTCACTGCCTCCCCCACCATTTCCTGATCACGTGTAGTTACATCATTGGTGTGTGCCGGGGGAGGGAGTGAGGAGCGCTGTAACACTAATCTTTACAGCAGATGGAGCCGAGGTGGGGATGAGGTAGGTAGGGGTGGGGAAAAGGAGGGGGCGAGCGCCAGGATTGTGCCCCCCTCATGCAGCACCTTAGGCATCTGCCTACCCCATGTCCCGGCCCTGGTGACGGGGGCCAGGTAAATGGCCTCAGGGGGCCGGATGCGACCCGTGGGCTGTAGTTTGGGAAACCCTGGTATAACATAATGTGGCAAACTTTATATATCATGTAATGCAATATCTTTTATGTTACCCTTACCATGTAGTGTGCCACAGAAGATGTTTGTTTTATATAACATATTAACAATAATAAGAATAAGTGTGTGAAACCCTCCTTAATTCATGTCCATAATTCAGTCCTGCACTTCCTTAGCCCACTTTGAAATACTTTGGACTAACAAAGCCCTTACTCAAGCCCAAACGTGGAAACCTCTAATGTGACATACCCAAGCAGGGCACTAAATACCCATCTACACACTCAATTTAACATTTGCACCCAAATACACTATATACCCTACAGCTGCAAAACTTCTACTGCATGATACTCACATATTTTCTTTATATCATTGTTGACTAATCCTAAACCTATTGTGCCCTAGCCCCTTCTGCCTCATAATGCCCCCGACTCTCGGGGTAATTCAGAAACGATTGAAGTACCCTTGCAAAGCTTCTCATCACTTTGCCGACACGGGTACGTGCTCACTGGTCTCCTGCACTCGGAGATCAGCGAACACTTTTAAGGTACTTCGGCTCGGCGACTCGAGTGGTCACGAGGTGAGCCGAAGTACCTTTAAAGCATTCGCTGATCTCCGAGTGCAGGAGACCAGTGAGCGCGTACCCGTGTCGGCGAAGTGATGAGAACTTCGCAAGGGTACTTCGATCATTCCTGAATTACCCCCTTTGTATTTATCTATTGTGCTACCCCCAAACATTATGTAAATAACAATTTTTAGGCATGATACCCCACCCCTTTAACCCTTCAACTGATCTCTTGTCCAAAGAAGATACCCTCTAAACCAATGAAACTTTAAAAGGAACATATTTATTAATTTAGTAAAATAAGGCTATGCAAACACGCAGTCAACAATATTTTGAAATATCTCACAAAATATAAGAGACCCATTTCTTGGGCTGAAAATATAGTAGTGTAACAATGTGTGCTTGTAAAGTGAAAACAGAGCCAATATATAGATTTAACCTTTAAAACAAAAGCTAAGATATATATTATCTTTCTATCAGAGCAGATTAGCTAGTGGAAGTGTGTGCCTTATTTTATAGCACTGACTTTTTTTATCCAAAAGAATAGAACTATTCCATTGCAGGCTGAAATGGTAATTATTCATGACAAATTGGCAAAGACAAATTGCATAGGGCCACACTACACTGTTTGCCTCCCAGGATATAGGAGTTCAGTACAGCATCAGATTAAAATCCCATTGACTGTGACAGGTCAAGTTCAATTCAAATGTAATTAAATATTGACTTCCCAGATCCATCATTGCTGAAATCCGTTTAAGCTTTATAACCCTGTTCTGTTATTTACATGCAAAATAACTATTATTTTCCATAGAAAATATAATGTTCTTTGTTTATTGTAGCTTTGAAAAAAGTACAAGTTACTGATATTTTTAAGAAAATGTAGAATACCCGACTACGTACATAAAGTATAATACACTATAAATATACCATAAAGTATTTATATATCTCAAGAATCTTAAATAAAAAAGCCTCTGCTATCATTTTGCTTTGTTGGCGCTTACTTTCTGGTGGAGTTCCAAAACACGGAAGCGAGACAAATGCAAATCTCAGGGTTGGAATAATGAGAGTCACAGGGGTTGTGTCCACAACTGGGCCTGTAGTACCAATGAACATGGCTTCTCTGTCACACCACCGCTTAGGTACTGTCTGCCAGTGCCTTGTACTACCTTCTACTCTGTACCTCTGCCAACGCCACTCTACCATTACTGACTCCTCTGTACCGCTGCTGATCCCCCCTATAATTCTACAAGATCTCTTGTACCACTGCCAGCTGTGCTGCTATGTTTTAACATTTAATAGGAGGGGTGTTGGTGAAGGTGATTTAAGAAGACCACGGGGGAGACAAATTCAAGGTCAAAAAGAACCAAAGTTCAAGGCAACCAGCATTCATTTACTAAACACCACAATGCTCTGGCAGTGATTATTAAGAAGACTCCATGACAGCTGATCAGTCAGTAGCTATAATCTACATCCCTTTAAGAAATTAAATAAAAAGAAGAAAGCAGTGGAAAACAGAAGCTAGAGTGCAGAGAGCAAAAGGGAATAAGAATTGCTGACCAAATATGTATTACAACATTTTATAAATACGTAATTTAGTGATTAAGTCATGGTGTAAAAAATGGGCGTCTAGTTGGACCTGGGAACTCTCCTCTGACACTGTAGAGGAAAGTCATAGAAGGTTTTATTAATACATCAAGCAGAAGTCATGTTAGGGATTTCCCAGCCCTATTACTAAGCAGAGGGAACAGTTAGCATACAGTGCATATAAAATTAGAATGCGTATTTATTGGCAATCCCTTCGAATGCTCGTCTTAGTTTGTTACGTTTGATTTTTTTTTTTCTACAATATTTTACAGGTCTATAGAAAAAAATAAAATGTAACAACAGCCTTAATAACTATTACTATTATAATTCTCTCTTTAATTAGGCACAATTTTACTAAAAGGAATGATCTTTCTAAACTTGTATTTATCTCCACTTTGTTTTGTTTCCCTAACTTGATTCCTATTCTCTTCTGCCCTTAACCAGCCAATGAAGTATCTGAATCATCTAAACAATAATTAAAGTCACCATCACAAAAGCTTGATCTTACAATGTCAGTGATACTGACAGTTCTGTAAACATTTTCTCCTTTTATATGTAATTGTTCATAATTAACCTGTTTCCAGCATTGTAGGCTTAAACAGTGAGCGATCTTGGAATGCAATTGTGTAGTTTCCTCTCAGGAAACACATGGGTGTTGGCAAAGTAAGCTTCCTGAAGACTTACATAAACCAATGTTAAATGATAGTCATCTTTTAATTTCAAAAACAGCATGAGAAAAAAAAAAACAATGTTTTAACCTGAAGCAAAATTCTTTGCCGCTGACATATATTTTGTGTGTTACAACAATTGTGCTTCTCAACAATTTGACATGTAAAAATCTTCCTTTCCACTCGGAAAATGTGACAGAAAGTAACTCCTCCACTCACATGAATGAAACATAAATCTTTTTTCGCAATGGAAAGCCCGTCAATGAAAGACATATTAGATTCCTTGAAATCTTGGAATTTTCGTGCCATTTCAAAAATGACAGCATCTTAAAGCATGCAATCTTTTATTTAAATAATAATTTGACCTTGAATGCACTTTATTATTTAAAATATATTAGAATCTATTGATTTTACCCTGGCATGTTGATTAATGAGGCTTTTAGTGCAGAATAGACCAGCCATGGTATTTTTTCTCTATTAATTCAACTCATGGCAATACCAGGGGTGTAACAATAGGAGTCACAGCATCACAGGGTCATGACTTCTACTAGGTCCAAACACAGCGCCAGACTGGCCTATCTTCCAATGGGACCCAGTAGCAGTGGGCCCCTCAGGTCCTAGTCAGGTTAGGCCTCAGGCCTAGAGCAGGCCCTCCTGACAAGCCCCAGGTTCCCAAGCAGGCCTTTGGGCCCCCCCTGAAGTCCAGATCTCCACCTCCATGATGCCAGCCTCCAGGGGCCCTTTATCACCAGTCCAACACTGCCCAATAATCTGGGCAGGGGGCACTGTTCAATGACTACTGCTTCCACAGCCACCAATGTTGTATGTGCATCTGCTACTTGCACTTTGTTATATGTTGTTATATTTAATGTTTAAATATGCTTTTCGTGTCTACATTACACTTTATTTACTGTGCTTTATCAAGTAAAGAAGATTCCTTTGTACTATCCATGGTGGTGTCATGGTGTTTTCCAGGGGGGTACTGTAGATCCCATGTATCCTAAGGGCATGTAGTGATTTCTACATCAATGGGGGGTTGGGGCACAGAGAGTGCATTCAGTCTTTAGCCTTTGTCTTTTTGTGTTATTTTAGGAGGAGTAGGGCTCCTGTCAATCATGCTATGACCCTGACACATGAGCTATTAGTATAGTATTATGTCTACAAAACATCTAGATTTAAGATATTTGCATTAGTTTAGCATTGCCTGATTCTCTGACTAATTCCAGGTTTTATCACCTATTATAAGCAGACCAAAAGCTAATTGTTCAGCAAACCAACATATTTATCTTGGTAAAGTAGGTTTATAAGGAGAATAACATACCCCTTTCTGTCATTTATAAGCATATTGTCAATCATCGAGCAGTTCCACGGTCATATAAAAAGGCCGCAGACCGAGAGATTTTTTTTATAGGGAATAGTGCAGTCAAAGGTCATTTTTAATATCTTCGTAAATTACAAGAAAGGGGTGCATTACTCTTTATAATATACACTGTTTTGGTAAAAATAAAAATACATTTACATTTGAAACCTATTTTATCATTTAATAAGCATTGTTGTTTGAACATAACTTGTTTCTTTTCTACTTAGATTGTAAGCTCTATGGGACAGGGACCTCCATCCTCTTGTGTCAATCACAACCCGGCACTTAGAGTGATTTTATGCTTGTAAGTTGCTCACTTATAATGTGTAATGCACTTTTCCCATGTCTGTCATATATTTGTATTGCTGAATTGTACAGTGCTGCATAAATTTGTGGAGCTTTATAAATAAAATTATACATACATATGTACATACAAGCAGGGTTTTTTTTTTTGTGCCGGCACATGGCGGTACGGCATACCGGAAAATGCCGGGCCTAGAGGTAGCAGGAGGGGGCGCTATCTTAGCACCGTCCCCTCTCCTTACCTACGTCCTCCTCGGCCTGGCGTTCCTACCTCTCCAGTAATGATGTCAGTTCCTGGCGCTCCCTGTCAGTCTCACGAGAAGAAGCCTCTTACATGCGGAACGCGTATGATTTTCTATCTTGTCCAGACTCCACGCTACTGCACCTCTGGCAGCAACTCTACCATCCTGCCTAATTACCATCTTCTGGAATTGTTCGGTATGTAGTTCTTTTCTATTCCGATCATTTGTTAAATCAATTACTTTTCTATTCAGCTATGAAAATTAATTTATATTCAGTATGAAATTAATTAATTAATTACACTTTAATATTGGGGTTACAAAGAAATGCATTAGGAGCTATTTTCTGACTACAGCTAGTGTCACATTGTGGCACAGGGAAAAGTATTCTAACATCTAACTGCTGAGAACTTAAAATGATTGTTGTACTGGTATTAGCTCTTCTTAGTTATTCTTGACGTCATTTATCTTCTTGCTGCCTCTATTGTGACATTCAATATTTTTTAATCCTGTGACATGGTTAATATTTATTGATTATACTTACATTTATGAGAAATTAATTAATTAATGAATTAATGTGTACCGGAAAATATTTTTTTACAAAAAAAAGCACTGCATACAAGTACATATATAGGGGGTAATTCAGCATAGTCCGAGCTTACCCTCCGATCCTTCGCCTCTGTTCTCACAGACTGTTATGTGCTCGCTGATGTCCACGATTTAAAGGGATTCCAGTCTCGCGAGGCGACTCAAGTTGAGCCTCGTGAGCCCTGTCGAGACTGAAATCCCTTTAAAGCATTTGCTGATGTGCTCGTGCAGCACATCAGCGAGCAGAGGCGAAGGGTCGGAGGGTAAGTTCAGACTATGCTGAATTACCCCCATAGTGTCAGCTCATGATTGAGCCATTGTGTCACCCAGAATGCTTTAAATTAAAGTTGTAGTCGTATACTGTAGCTTGTTCAGAAAAACTAAAATTCTCAAACTATGTCACATTCAAGGGTCAAACAAAAATACATTTGTGTTTTTGTATCATTTGAAATTATGTGCTACAGCATTGCCATGTTTCAGAAATTGTATGCATTTAGGGGGTTATTCACTAAAGTCCGAACTGTTGCGTGTAGGTGCGAATTCACCAGATAAAGACAGTTGCAATAGGCTGTTACTGTCTCAGTCACTTCTTTATAATGAGAATATTGTCGCAGTCGCAACTTTATCATGGGAAAATTTTCGCAATCTTAATATTATTAAATTGTTGCGGATTTACAATTGGGAAGTTGTTGCGGATTTGCCATGAGAATCCGCTGTTTGCAAATTCGACAGTCGAATTCGCACCTTAATGAATAACTCCCTTCAATGTCTGCATTTATCATGACGCAATGTAAGATATTTAATCACAAGTTAGAATCTTTATAGAAAGAAGCCTTAGCTGACTCCTTCTTCTGCCACTGTAGCACAGAAAATGTGATGCTCTTCTTTTCAGAAAATCTAAAATTACATTCGCTACCATTACGCATTTACTCACAGGAGGAGTATAGTGACAGTGCAATCACTGTCATGTCATGTGTCATGTGAAGTGTTATCAAGTAAACACCCTGGAATTATTTTATACTCCAATGGCCTTTATGAACAAAAAGCCAAATTATTTTTGGTGGGAAGCAGTTGACCCCAAGGAGACAAGAAGGCTGACAATCTCAGGTATGAGTTGGAAATCTGAGTTGAGCAAGTCATGCAACAAGGTAACAGGCATTCGCCATCTTAAATTCTGCAGTTTATATTGGTTCTGGCTCCCTTATGTTCATATTTCCTGTGTAGCTGTTCCAATGTACTTGTGCTTTATGGTTCCACTGTTCCAGAATATTATGTAAATAAAGTCCTTTATCTTCAATTCACACTAAACACTGTAAACGTCAGAAAAATTATAATGGATAAAACAGATATCACTTGGTCAGACCATATTTCTGGGAGGGGTAAGAAAAAACCCCCCCATAAAATTGGCACTAGGGCTGTGCATTTTAGGTACACCACAGTTTGGAGAGCCCAGGTAGCCCAAGCCCTGTTTATATGAAATTCCTTATTCTGTGGGCCAAGGCACTAATATACATATGTCTACCTAACCCAGATTATGCTCTTAGATCTTTTCAGCACTTTTCCGTGTAACCCCATAGTGGACCTCACTGCTTTGCCATAAAAGTAATTGGGGTGCTGGGCATGTATAAGTGTCAATTCGACCTAAGGGGTGTGGCGTAGCATGACTCCCATTCAGACATATTAGCAATGGATCCATTCAGACACGTGTTGAGGTTAATATTTTCTCCAAACATTATTGTAATATGACTTTTTATTTTTTACGTCAGGATTTGAACCCTACCCAGATCGTGTACCTCCCTACCTGCATGGCATGAAGGTAAAGATATCCACCATACTAGTTTTCTGTATTCCTCTCACTTTATGCTCCTGAAAAACATTAACCATAAGGGAAACTAGTAGAAACCAACCCTGCTTTCGAATCATTACTAGATAAACTGGATTGTGGTTATTACATCTGAAAGGTTATTTTAAATCGCTCTCAGTTGGGTTTACAAGAAATAACTAGCAGGTGTAAACAACAGCAGACAATCATCACCATCTTTGCACCCTATCCTGCACTTGATAAAGAACACAGCCCAAAAACATAGTGCTGTTGTTTGTTGCAACATCACAATAGTCAGAAAGGAGTCATTTCACATATTATGATGTGTGCACTGCTATTTGTTATACATTTATTCAGTAAAAAAAAACAAACAGGTCCTAGTGCAAAATCTAGGTTTGTGGCTGCCCTATACCCCCCCCCCCCCCTCCCGCTCCGGCCTAACTGCATCTGCTAGAACAATTACAGTACCACCCATGGAAATAGCACTATGCTCAGAGATGTCCTGTTTCCATTACTATTGCTGACTTGTCATTCCTATAAACATCTGTCCCAGTTTATTGGATTCTGTAAATGATTTATTTACACATGGAAGTAGCAGCACCCACATTCCGCAACTGAAACTTTATTTTACTGGTTGATATATACACTAGGGAGCATATCATACACACATGCACTGCCTTTGTTAATCTGTCGTTAGAATGCTCCACCTGATAGTGGGGGAAAGCACTACACTATGAAGCAGCTGTGTTTCTGTATCTAACAGTCACTTGTTCTTACTGTATAGGAAATGCAAACACTTAAAGAAAGACATTTCATTTTTTTTAAATAGATCACATATTTTCCCTTACTTCTCAAGGTTTGGTGTTAAAAGTATGAGTCATCTTTGGAAAATCTGAGTCGACCTCTGGAAAAGCAGGTCACATTCTTTCCATAGTGGGTCTGTTAACTCTTTAGTGTGTATGGAGCTGTAGTGCTGATTCCTGACATAAACTGAAGGTGCGCCCCAATGACATTTTAGTAGCTGTATAATACTGTACATGTTTCCCATGCATTTTCAGTAATGACTGAAATGTTATTCTACGCAAGATTTGATGTCACAGATACAGATGCGTTACAATGTGTACCTTCATCCCCCAACCCTTCGCTAGTACAGTTAATGCGTAACTGACATTAACGCTCTTAAAATATTATCTCAAATTGCTGTTCCTTTAAATGGCATATGGGTGTTTTGTTCATATTAAAAAAATAAAATGACAAAATATTGTATGACTAATTATTTCAAAACGTCTATTTAATGAATAGACACATTATTCTTCACATTGTAACATGTTACAGGGCAAATCAGGACAACTAAATGCAAACCATAGTTTCTTTATTCTGCAGAGAAAAAGTTCTGCACATGTTTATCTTATGTTAATTACTTTACAGCAGACTAGCCCAAACTTCTCCTTGCAGCTGTCAACAAACTACAGCTCCCAGCATCCTTCAGTGTATAAACTGGATGCGTGTGTAGTTGTCGGAACTCAATGACAAACACAGTACACGCCTGCTTTTATAGGAAGGGCCTTGATTTTAGGGACAGGCACCATAAAGGAACCTAACAGGCCCCATGTCCAAACACCATTATATTATACAGAAGAAACAAACACGAAGCTATTACACAACTTGCACAAAACGTCACATGCAGGGGTATAGGCATAGGACCAGGTATAGGAGGAAGGATAAAGAAAGCTGATTAATACTAAAACCGACAAGTTCAAATTGAGAAACTGTGGCAGAAACATTGTGTGTTACCAAAAAAAGTCACGGTGGAATAGAAAGAGGCATTCTCTCTCTAAACTTCTGTATCACTTTTCACTTTTTATAAATATCCCTGGAGTTCAGATAACTGCAATCCTATGGAAAAAATCGACTGTTAATATACTCTGATATTTCAGTAAGCTGCGTCATATGCTGATATTAGCTTTGCTCTCTCTGACAAAATCAGCTGTACTTTATTTGTTGCAGTACAAATGCAGATTAAAAGGCAGCGCCATGAGAAATACACAGTAGGTACATAGAAGGGTACACTAAGTACCACATTTACACAGTGCTTTTTTTGTAAAAAAATATTTGCTGGTACACATTTCTTTCTAGTGTACTGTACAGCCTGTCACTACACTACTAGTGTTGTCAATGCATTCAGCAGAGTTGTTCGGAGGTGCTTGCCTTTGTTAGTGCTGCTTCCAGAGCAGCCTTTGCTGGCTTTCTTAATGCTGCTGAAAGCTGTCTTCAGTCTTCAGATTTTCCGGTATGCCGTACCACCGTGTACCGGCGCAAAAAAACACTGCATTTACAAGAGACTTTTGCAGTGACTTCCCATTTCTTGTTGCTTTAACATGCATTGAAAGCTTCCTTACAATGCACCTCTTACAACTTCTGTTAATATATGGCATAGCCATCTAAATCATGGAAGCACAGTGACATCATCAAGATGCCTGGTGCCACTCTGAAAAGGGCATTTTTATGGGCAGTTTGCATCTTGTGACAGTTAGGGCTAGGTTCCTGCTCTCTTTGCAGTAACAGGTGGCCTCATTACTGGATCTTAAAGTACCAGCATGCCCATTTACAACTTAAAGGCACAGCACCTTACTCTTGGCCTACCAGTTGCTGTGGATTCCAGCCTCTAGAGACCACATCTGGAACCAGTGCACATCTTCAAGCACCACAGGAGCCACATATTCTGCCAAATGATTGTGGGTACCCTAAGTTGGCTTCCTTTAAGGTCATCTCCTTGCTGTACATCTCTCTAAAGTATGTTGTTACTGTTTTCAAACAAAAGCTCCTGGTGCCCATTCCTATATTTCTCCACTGCACTTCTCTTAGCATTCTCAGGTCTATGAATCCCCATGACAGTCCATCCCAGTGAGTAGAATCCATCCCAGTGGATTGATGTTTGGCCATCCTCTACCAGTAGCCTGAGCCCAAGGAAGGCCTGTTGTTTCCTTTCTGACACACATCATTTTACGTACAGTCTGCATCACACTAGTCACCAGAGAAACTAATGCTTATTTCATATTAAGTTACTCTGCAATGGATTTACACATAAAAGAAAGGTGCATTATTAGATGCTCTTTTTCAGATATGCTTATTCAACTAAACAGAAATGTGAAAGTGTTGACTAGAGACAACACTACATTTTTTTGGGTGTACAAAGCTTTGCAATACATATATAGGCTTTACACCCCAGGTAAAAGTATGAAATCAGTTTAATATCTCTCTCTTCTGGGCCTACAATTAAAATATACTGTGGATGTAGACTATATAGGGGCTTATTCATCAAAGTGTCAACTGTCGAAGAAAATTTACATCATGTTGGGTTTCTACAAATTCCCATGGATTCCCATAGCAACAAAATAAACAGCGCCATACGCAGTTTCCTGAGTAGCGCTGCATAGTCAGTCGACAGTAGGAGCTCTGCTATCAACCCCCTAGTTTGTCACTTTGCTCTGGTAAAGTAAAACTGACAAACAGCATGCTTTGCCCAATTTGCTATTTTGACAAACTCTGACACTTGATGAACATGTGACTTACCTGTGCAAAGCAATGCAAAGTGCTCTGTAGGTCTGCAACCACTGTAAGTGTCCAAACTGGTTGCAAATTCGCCACATCTCAGAGTCTGCTGAATACCCAAATATGGGCAAGTGGTAAATGAATGCGAAATTGGTTTATTTGTGGCTTTTCTTACTCCATTAGATAAGGAACTCCTCTGAGAGGTGCTTTGTAAAAATGCCTAATAAATCCATGCGAGCATTCTGCTCTTTACACCAATAATTTAACTTCTTTAACTGCTTTATGGCAGCATATAAATGATATTTAATTTTAATGCTTTATCAGAGGAATCAGTAAGGAATATCATCCCTTAATTACCTCTGCAAAGCAAAGCAATGCCGCTTAGGAAAAAGAAAAATGAATGTTTGTTTTTGTAAAATGTACATGATTACCAATGCTGGAAAGATGGAAATATAGCAATGCAACCATTTGTAACCACCGTGGGTTAGCCATAAAGAAATTAGAGGTTTGATTGTTTGACAGTGGCAATTTACATGTTAGAAATCCTATAGATAAAATATCCCTGGCCGCTTCGTTGACTAAACTACTTTATGCAGATATTGGGGAATCCAGCTGGAAATAACAGGGCTGGTATTAATACGGGAAAACCAGGGCCCCAGACCTTACGTCAGTCGTTAGAAGAAAAAAATCCCTGTTTTCATCAGGACCGGTACCTCTTGTCATTTGCATAAGTTTCCTAGCATTAAGCTCTCTCTCTGTTGTGCTGGCCTGTCACAGGTGCCACTGCCAACCCACCCCTTGAGTTGCAGGCCAGGCTGAGTCCTCGCATAACAGTGCTACTAACTGGGACCTATAGACATGGGCCTCTTGTGGAAATTCCTCCCACTGTTTTGTACACATGCAAGTCACATTATTATGAGCAGCAGCTAATATCCAGAGTAACCACCATGTGCAACAAAGACAACAGTTAGACAGACTGGGAATGACTCAATAAGGTCCTAGCAGGTTATCACAGGTATCTGGAACCTTGCTGAATGCAGTACATCCCACAGCTGCTGGAGGGCGTTGGGGGAGGGCCCATAGTGTTAAAATAACAATCAAGATTTACTTTCTGTTTACTTTAGCATGCTATGGACAGTGCTATAGACCTAGCAATTCATATCGTACTCTAATGGAATGGATACATGTAAGTAGTGTCTTCAGTCCTTGAGGAATATGGTGAATCAGTGTTATATTTTTTATTTCCATTTTTTGTGAGTGGGTTGGAATATATTATATAGTAACGTGGGTGTCATTCAATGCATCGTTTATGAACTGTTGCTCTCTTGCCAGCTGCTATAGCCAGAGGTTATGCAAGCATGTCTGCAGGCTGCCTGTCATTCTTGTTTCAGTATTTGCAGGGCTTGCCATGACATTGTACAAGCACTATGGACACAAGCCTCTTAAAGTTATAGGCCTTTCTACAGCAAGTAAATCGCTTGGTATAGAGTGGCAATCACATTTAGCATAAAGAACCTAACCAGAGTAAAATAGTTAAAGGAAAAGCAAGTAATCCACTTTTATTCCCACTCTCCTAGTGACTCTCTTCTCCAGCAGCATCACTATATCCTACTCTAAGCATTTGTCTACACAGACTTCAAAGGGATCAGAGGACAGAAATTAAACAATGGGGAGAAAACGGTAAACAAAGGGCAAACAAAAGTGCAGAAAAATAATACTTTTTGTCATGATATACGCTAAAGATATTGGCAACGTCAAATACAAGTGGTTCCTGCTCAATTTACAAATGCAGTGTGACAATGCCATAATGGTACAGTGCACATGACAAAACCACATGCAATGTAATACTTAGCAGGTTATTCACTAAGGTGTGAATTCGACTGTAGCAAATCCACTACAAATTCCCCATTGTAAAGTTGCAAAAAATTTTTAATGTTAAGATTGTGACAATTTTCCCATAATAAAGTTGCGACTGCAACAATATTCTCATTATAAAGAAGCAACTGCGACAGTAGCAGCCTATTGTGACTGTCTTTATCTGGCAAACTTGCAGCTGTATGCAACAATTCGGATTTTAGTGAATAACCCCCTTAACATAGACAAATGTGTTGGATTACACAAAGTGTAATACAGAATGTAAATTTAAAACACTTTATCATAGAGATCAGAACAGAATCAGTAAAACTAGCTGACAATATGTATAGTCATTGGTTACTTTTTCCAGTTCAAACTCAAGCCGTTATTGTAGTGTTAAATTCTTCATTTCAGTGATAATTAGCCACAGCCATCTTCTTTATTGACCAAAAGTGCTGATTACTCACAGATGTAAGTTAACAAAAGGTGGTAGATTATTGTGAACATGAAGCAGAAAGGAGGATCGTGCTCTTGGTGAATCCCAGCCTGGAAATCCTTATATGAATAGGATTCATGGTTAGGTTACGGTAACATACCACCATTTTAGAGGAATCTTTAGGTCAAATTATCATACAGTATTAGAGAGATTCCCAGGCAATAACTGCTGAGTCTTTCATGGTATATACTTATAAACAGGGACAAAGCACGTTGGTCAGATAGTGGTCAACCATATGTCTAAAAAAATAGCCTTTCTTTAGGTCAAGGGACCTTAAGTATTTTGCAGTACACTCCTGAAAGCTCCATTCACTTACCTAAAGTACCATCAACCTCATATTTCTCTTAGAAGGTGTTTTTATGGTGAGAAAATATTTATGAAGGTATTTTATTGCATTTAAGGCCTCCTGACAGAAGTCAACGCCATTACCAGTAGTACTTTAGGTCAGCATTTTTCAACCAGTGTGCCGCGACACATGGTCAGGTGTGCCGTGGGAAACTCGGCACAAGGTGTCACAAGCAGCACTTGTAGCTGCTGCACTGCTCGTGAACTGCCGGCTCTGACTGCCGGCTAGCGCTGGGAGATGCGCTTCTCCCTAGTTAGCTGGCAGTCAGAGCCGGCAGATCACGAGCAGCGTAGCAGCTACAAGCGCTGCTCATGACACAAGGATGGAGTCCTGTCTGACTCCCTCCGTGGTCTGAGGAGGGCTCATGTGACCTGATCGGTCACATGAGCCAATAGGCAAATGTGATCAGCACTCCCGGTCTCACTTCCTCATTCGGCTGTGTGCAGTGGCAGCAGCAGCCGAATGAGGAAGAAAGCTACGTACTCTGCTTGAGGGGGGTAAGTTGAAGCCTCCACCAACCCCCCCGACCCCCCCCCCACAGCCACCACCGATGCCCCCTGAGCCACCCTATTTCCCCCACAATGAAAATAAACCGCCAGCCCTTGACTTGCTCTCCCCTTCCCCAGATGTGCCCCTCCTGCCCCAGATGTGCCCCCCTGCCTCAGATGTGCCATTCCAAGCCCCAAATTTGCCCCTCCAAGCCCCTGATTGCCCCTCACTCCTGATTTCCCTCCCCAGCCCCTAATTTGCCCCTCCAAGCTCCTGCTGTCCACCTTGCCCCTCATTTTCGCCCTCAGTTCCTGATTGCTCTCTCAGCCCCAGATTGCATCGCAGAACCGCCAATTCCTTCGCAGGTTCCCAGAGTGTCAATTTGATTGGTGGTGTGCCCCAGGATTTTGTAAATGTAAAAAATGTGCCGCGGCTCAAAAAAGTTGAAAATCACTGCTTTAGGTAAGTGAGGGATGTTGGTTGGTTCCTCACTGGTGTCATTTTGCATTTTGGTGCATGTGAAAATCTGAATGTAGTAAAAAAGCATAGTGGGGCTGGTTCGTTGGAAATAATTCAAGGCACATTGAGAAGGATGCTTCCAAAATTCCTACTAGAAAGTCACATGTTCTGACAGTAAAACTGCAATGGAATTTAAATTCACATGAGCTTCAAAGCACTTCATGAAGGGTCCTTGCGGGTCTGAAACATGCAAAGAAGCATGTAAATTAAATTCTTACACTATAGCTTTACTGTTGTTCACCCTGATCCTTCCATTATCTTGAATTCCACACATTCCATTGTTTCCCATAAAAATGGCGGATAAAGCCAGGAGACATGTTATTTTATTATAATATCTCATTATAAAAATGGGCCCTAAAGCTAAGAGAAATGTAATGTTTTGTAAAAAGTGCTACTGATAACATTTGCAATTATATATGGAAGAGGTCCCAATACCTTGCATAGAACCTGACATTTTTGACTTTGTGCTACAACCTTCTTTTTACAAAGTTATCAGCCATTTGTAGCTAAAGGAGTCTTGAAGATTGAATGTTTATGCTGAGCCCTTGCAGTCGGATTGTTGTGCACAGAAAAATCTTCCTTAGGATCTGATTACGATGAGTGAAATACAGATGACACATAGGAAGAGGTAGTAAGAGCCCATAAAAAGAGATGAGAAATCCATTCATAGTTGTTTGGATGAATGTTCATCTTAATATGATCCAAATAGTTTGCAACAATTTTCCTTTTAAACATTGTGAACTAGATGGGCATATGTCTAAGGTACTGAGGATTTCAATCAAAGGAAAATGTTTTTTCTTGGTCATGAGATACTGTAAGAGAATATTTGTCATTGTAACTGGAAGGCTATTAGTTAGTATTTGAGCTTTTGGTTTTAATAATTAATTTCGGGTCGCTATGGTTCGATAGTAATGAATTCACTTCTCCTTATTCACTAAGCAGTGGTTTACCATAGCAAAGAAGTGAACAACGTCAGATGAGGTTTCTTGTGTTGTGCGGTGTAGTTAGTCGAACAGTAGTAGGATGCAAAGTCATTCAAGTCCCACCAGTGAAGTGTGGTGACATCATCCTCACAATGTACCACTAACTGTATTAAATGAATAATACATCCTTCGCTATGTCACCTTGTCCTTATCTCATGTTGTCACTAGGTTGCAATGTTTATTGTTACTTTTAAATGAACAGTAGCCTTACGCCAAACAGGAGTCCTGCAATCAACCCCCGTAATTTCCCACTTTGATCTGGTGAAGGGAAGTGGAAAATGAATGTGAAATGTGACATTTTTGCCATAGTTTTGGCAGCAACCCCACAACATCTCCTCAACATGAAATTTTAGAGACCATCAAGAGTTGGTGACGTCAGGTGCATGCACACATACATGCACATGCATGAGCCAATGAGTACTGTACTCGTATCAGTCATGGAACTACCATGGCCGACTCTCAGGGGGTTATTCTATAAAGTCTAAATTGTCGCATAAAGGTATAAATAAGCTAGCTAAAGACAGTTACAATAAACTGCTACTGTTGCAGTCGCATATTTATAATGAGAATATTGTCGCAGTCATGACTTTACTATGGAAATATTGTCGCAGCCATAACTTTAAAATCGCTGCAGTTGCGACTTTACAATGGGAGAAATGTCACAGTTATGGCTTTGCTATGGGAATCCACTGTTTGAGAATTTGACAGTCAAATTCAGACTTTAGAGAATAACCCCCTCAGTGGGGACTGGGAGAGGTGGGGTCTGGGAGAGTCTAACCCGGGGCTGATCTTGCACCAGAACCCCAGAGTGGCTAGTTAAACCACTGACTGGTATAATCAAGTATTGTAGTTTGGCAGAGGTGTGCCTTTGGAAAAAATATAACTTAAAATCTTTGGCAAAAACTTAGAACCTAAACGAAACCAAAACATGGGCTTTTTGGGTTTGTATACACTTAAAAGAAATAAGGTACTTCAAACACTATACAATGGACATAGAAGAACACATGATACAGTTCATTAAAAAAGTGTTTATTTTCTTTTTTGCAATTAAATCCATAACCCAAAAATAAAACATCTGAGCCCAAACCAGAACACATGTATGCATTCATCTCGATTCTGTACAACCAGTCTGGACCAAATGATATTGCATCCTTAACACATCCAGCAATATTACATATACTATATATTACATATTCCTATATAAACAAACCTCATCAGTTGCTTGATATCCATGCTTTAAGAATCCACGTTTTAAGCAAGCTTTAGAATCTATTGCAATATTCTTAATGAACAAGGCCTGTGTTACAAAAATACTCAAATACACACCCACCTTATTAGTCCCAGAAGTAATGAACTTACTGGGAGTCCAAAGACAAAACCACCACAAAACATTGTTCCTATTATTTTCCTACATTAAGGGATAGTCACTAAATCAAATCCAGTTGAGCTGAATTACATATTAATGTCTGGCTTTGTCACCCAGATCATTATGTTTCTTTTTCTAAGGATGGTCACAATGAATAAATACCCCTCCACATTACAGAGTGAGGTTGAGGATGTTTGAGAGATTATTGTGTAAGAATTTATTTTTGGGTATTTGATGATAACAGCGTTCCTTGAAAAACAGTTGCAGTGACCATAATCCCAACTATGACATAACTCTTTAGTACAAATAGAGCAACACACCAGAATTCTGAGTTTTCTTTTTTTTTTGTGTTTTTTAATGCCACAATCCCTACAGTAGAGGAACCAGGAGATGCAGTACTCCAAGTTGTTAGTACTATTTAAATTAGAGACATCTTTATTTGCCCTACTCTCTGGTTCATGGCAGTCCGGAGGTTGGGGGAAAGTGCCCTATCTCGGAAGGATGCCAGTCCATAGAGTATTCCTAGCTGCAATCCGTTAGGCATATAAGTCAGGACAGAGGGGCACATTGGCAGTTTAGGATGGCACAACACATGATGATATGTAGAGGCCCTGGCATAAATTATCATTTCCTATTGGGCACTTGTGTGGTTGAAGACTAAAAATCCCATTAAATTTGCTCTTGGTTATTCACTAAGGTGCAAATTTGACTGTCGAATTCTCAAACAGTGAATTCCCATAGCAAATCCGCTACAATTTCCCCATTGTAAAGTCACAACAAATTTTTAAAGTTAAGATTGCTACAATTTCCGCATAATGAAGTCGCAGCTGCGACAATATTCTCATTATAAAGAAGCAACTGCGACAGCAGCAGTCTATTGCGACTGTCTTTAGCTGGCGAATTAGCACCGATACGCAACAATTCAGACTTTAGTGAATAACCCCCTTGATATTTTTGATCCAGTTTTTAATGGAAGTTATCAATAATCTGAAAAAATTTGTAGTAAACAAATAGACCAAGCAACAGCCATATCTTTCTTTTATAAATATTCTCTGCAGGATGTGTGCGCATATGGGTGTTTATTTCATACATCTGACACTTGTATGGTAAAGGTATGGTGTAGTTCACACCAGTGCTTAATTATGCATTTCTCATTTAGTGCAGTTACATGAGTTTCATTTTTCATATGCAACACATGCGAGTTTTCAAATGTAATTGGGATATCTACATTGATTAGAAAGTGCTTGAAAACAGATGGCGAATGCATAGAGAAGTTATAGGAATTTGCAGAATTCCAAACCTCATATGCATATAAACTTTGCCTAAAGAAGAAAAGTAAATATCTCCATTATTTTGCAGCATTTTGCACTTCATCTGTATTGATTTTGTATGTTCTCCCAGCATTTGCATGGGTTTCTTCTGGGCACTCCAGTTTCCTCCCACAATCCATTCTATTCAGTTAGCCAATAAAAGGTATCACCTATACTCTACTTGTCCCTGCTTATATCTATGGCTAACACGATGTTAAACTCTACGCACACAATCCAGAAACATACATCTGTGTCTGTCTATGTTTGTGTGACTGAGGGGGTTATTCACTAAGGATTCGCAAACAGCGAATTCCCATAGTAAATCCACTACAATTTCCCCATTGTAAAGTTGTAACAATTTTTTAAAAGCTAACATTGTTAACATTGTGACAATTTTCCCATAATTAAGTCGCGACTGTGACAATATTCTCATTATAAAGACGCGACTGCGACAGTAGCAGCTTATTGCGACTGTCTTTATCTGGTGAATTTGCACCTATATGTAACCATTTGTACTTTAGTGAATAACCCCCTGAATAGGGAAACTAGATTGTGAGCTCCATGGGGCAGGGACTGAAGTGAATGGCGAATCTGTGTAAAGTGCTGAGTAATATATCAGTGCCATATAAATACATACATAATACCATTTAGAATAACCACATTATACTGGTAACTGGCTTTTACTGGTGAAATGTTTCTGGTGTGAATCACAATGTTTACTCCATCTAACAATGTAAGGAAAAAGCACAAACACGTGATGTATATTTCTTATGTGTAGTGCACACATTGTAAAATGGCAAACTGCAATGCACTCCATTGTTCTGTGTTAATTGAGACGGCCAAACCTTATTTGTGACAAAACGTAAATGGTGGAAGAGTCATAAATTATTCCCTTGGCAAATACAAACAATGCTTTCCCTCTGAAAATAACTTCATCCAGGAAAAAAAACAGGCTCCGTGTTCCCAGTGTACCACAGCAGTCAGCCAAAAGTTTATTCTCTGCAGCCAACAGAAAAAGAGATGGCTTTTAGCCAAACTATTTTTTTTTTCCCTAAATGCTTGCTTAAAGTCGTATTTCAACGTTGCCATGTTACAAATAATATCCAAAGTTGCAGATTTAGGAGTGGCAGAAGAAGTAGAGTAAAGATTGTACTGATCCACACCCCAGGATCATCCTGGCCAAATCCAAACGTTAGTTTAAGCACTTCAGATATTTCATAAACTTTCGCCTCCCACTGGGTGGAGCAGGGTCTTAAAAGGCTAGCTGGAATGTAGCTGCTGGCAGTGTTTGGCAGATTTGTTCCTACTGCAGTATCTAAGCAAACACTGGATCAAAGAGAAATAACATTGCTGAAAGAATCCTAACCTGCTCCAGAGTGGATTGTTAAAGAGTTCCTGGAATCTTACGCAGTACAAATTTACTCACTAAAGTATCTGCTTTAATCACAGCTGCGAAAAATGGAGGAAGATGCAATTCAAGTAGAAAGGAGCCCTGAGGATTTTCAGAAGAGCTACGATCATGAAAGTCAGGAGCTGGTGGTGCCCAGCCACAGCCCAGCAGAGTCACCATGCTCGAGTCCAACGCCCCACCAGCCGGCAATGGACTCCATTAAAGAAAGTAATCAGGTCAACGCCATCACTGTCCTCACCTTGTTGGATAAATTGGTAAACATGCTGGATTCAGTGCAAGAGAATCAGAACAAGATGGAAAAGAGACAGATTGACATAGAGAACTCCGTCAAAGGTATCCAGAATGATATCACTAAACTGTCTAAAAGTCACACCTCCACCAGCAACACTGTCTGCAAGCTGATGGAGAAGTCTCGGAAGGTCAGCGCTAACATGAGAGAGGTGAAGGATCGTATGGACAAGCAGACTGTCCAGGTGAAGAAACTAGAGAACAACCACACCCAGCTGTTGAGAAGAAACAACTTTAAAGTGCTCATCTTCCAGGTCAGTGCTGCATCCCACTTCTAAAACTTAACCTGTCTTTAGGCCAGCAGTAAATCACTCCTTATTTGGTAAAAGTGTTAACTTTCTCAGTGATACATAATACTCTTTCATCACATAAACAGTGCTAGTGACAGTTAAATTAACTTTTCATGATGGTAAAGGTGGACAATACAATATACTACAAAACTGTAACTTTGTGATTAACAAAAGTGATGTACCCTGGCATTTGGATTGTTGTTGCTTTAGGGAGTTTCTAGAAGCACAGTAATCTGTTGCAACTTTTTTTGTTTTTATACAAGCAGTGCAATACCACAGCTTGTGGTTTTTACAAGGCAGCTATGCACCACTTTATTTGTATTTAATCATTTATAGAGCACCGATATATCTCGCAGCACTTTACAGAGATATATTAAATCTGTATTGATAGGTCGACATGATTGACATGCAACACCCAAACAACTAACTATAAAAAATGGAGACGGGTTTCTTTGTGCACCTGATCATGCGCTCAAATATGATATCTAGCGGGTCCTATACTGCTCATATTGCTATTGCGCTTTGTTGTCAATGTAAGTGATGCAGTGTCACACCTTTGCTTTATATACATTGTTAGCATAATGCTATTAGCACTATAAGCCAAGCATTGCCCCGCTAGGTGTCAGAATGCTGAGTATCTCTACTACTATACGCAAAGGAACAGTAAAGCTTAAAAATTACTTACCATTGTCTGAAAATAGTTTTGACTTTCACACAGGTATATATTTAAAACCTCTTAAAAGACATGATATATTTGCCTTTGTTTAATAGACAAGCATTCCTTCTTCTAGGGCAGAACTAAAGTAAAATTCAGTGTATGTTACAATATTGCAACCAACTCTGGTTTCTGTTTTTAGTTCAATTTTCTGTTGTTTTTTTTTTCAGCAAATTCCATGTTTGCTACAAACTTATTTGTAGTTTAAAGTGCTAGAAATGTAGTTTAGAGTGCTAGAAATGTAGTTTAGAGTGCTAGAAATGTACCGTAGTTTAGAGTGCTAAAAATGTAGTTTAAAGTGCTAGAAATGTAGTTTAGAGTGCTAGAAATGTAAATTTCTATCTGTTTATTTTATGAAGAAAAGTTAAGAACTCTAACTTAAGGGAATGCCTAGAACCCAAAAAGCTAAAGTTTAAAACATTCTTTAGAATAAGAATAATCCATTCCTATATACAGTGAGACTGTGCTTAGTAGGCTTGAATGCCGTAGCCCCATGTGCCATAAGTATTTATATTAGAAGGGTGTGGTCTTTCTGACTATAGATGAAAGAGTAACCTGCTTTTGCAGTTGTTAAGGCATCAAAAGATGTAGTGAAATGGGGAAAACATAAATTAATAAAATGAACACACTCTTTCAAACAGAAGACTCTTACCACATTCATAACATTATATTGCAGGGGTGCTAAGATACTGACCTTCTCTCTTACCTTAGGCCAGTGATGCCCAACCTACGGCCCATGGGCCATATCCGGCCCCAGACACAGTGCTATCCGGCCCACGGCCCAAATTCTGAAATCCAAAATGTTGAGTGTAAGTGTGAATTTGCCAGATAAAGACAGTCGCAATAGACTGTTACTGTTACAGTCAGGTCTTTATAATGAGAATATTGAAGGAGTCGCGACTTTACTATGGAAAATTGTCACAGCTGTTTCTTTAAAATTTGTCACGGTCGTGATTTTAAAAGTCACGGTTTTGAAGAGGCCCGTGACAATTTTATATGGCCCCCAGGCCAAAAAAGGTTGGGCATCACTGCCTTAGGCCATTAGATCTGTTAGGGGCCTCTGGCCCAGTTAAACAGGCCATTGTGAAGTAGCTTTGATACAATGCCAGAAGGTGAAATTAAGAAGCAGATAGTGTTGGAGCCTTGCGTATCTAAACAATTATATTGTAAACACAAATGCATCATCTTTTTCTTTTTTCCAAAACACTTTGGGCCTCATTGTCAAAAGGGTGAATTCACTTGTCAAATTCACCTCACTACAATTCAAGTCGCATTGCCAAAATAGATGCAAATTCACTTCTCACTATTGGCTAAGTGGAGATGCCACTAGTGGACAGTGGTGATCACTGTGGCATGCTTAGTGTACTCTAGTTATACAGATAGAAGTAGGATGAGAAGTCATGTCGAGTGAGGTGAATTTGACAAGTGAAGGGCAGTGATGTCAGTCTCACCATATCCCACTAACTGTCTTCTGTAAATATTCTATTTATTTGTATGTCACCTTGTCTATGTCACCTGTGATAATCTGACCATCTCAAAGTCATTGTTTTCAATAAAACCTATTCAGAACTTGGTACCCTAAAAGAAAAAAAAAAATCTTTGAATTAAAATGTTTTTTTTTAACAAATGCAGAACCTCAGTGTGTGGTGTGTGCATCAATTGTTGCCCCTTTCAGACACATAACATATTTAAAATTGTATCGTTGCTTTTCAAAAGAAAGCAATGCCTTCTGGGTAAGCCAATCCTGCTTTCGACTTTTTGATGGAAGATTTTCTGAGAGTTCTGTAATACATGTAGTACAAAATTACACTGACAATTTGCCAGTGGAAAATCAAAATTCCCCTTAAATGGTTACTTGGATATAACTTGTAGACTTTAAATTGAAGGAAGCCAAGTACTGGGGAGGGAACTGTATTTGTTGTTTTTCAGTCTTATGCTCTTTTATCTCTTTCCGTCGCAGATTGATGAGGCAGATATTGTAATCACTATGTCTCACTGTACCAGACTGTTTGATGCAAAGTTTTTTTATCTTTGTTACAATATTTCACAAGTGGGAAAACATAGAAAACTGCCACAACATTTCTATTCATGTACATATGGAATTTCTACAGATCTATGTGACATTCTTCTTTTTTGTAGCCTCATTTCTCTGTCATAATAATTATTTCCAGTTGACCTTTCCCTTTACTCATACTATACCTGTATCACTGTTATTTCTTTTGCCTTGACTCCGCTCACCAAGTCGTGCCATTTATTTTGTACTATCCCAGCCACTGTTTTATCTTTAACTCAATGGAAAGTATGTTTGTTGCATCTCCCTCTGCTCTCACCTCACCCAGTCCAAAGATTTGCACTTGTCTCTTCTTCTGTCTTCACCAACTTTTCCACCATTGCTTTCCTTTCACTCATTGTATTTACCTATCCTTCTATTCACTTCTGCATAGAACCCCCTTATCTTCCCCACTTTAGCCAATCTGCTCTTGAATTGTCAGTGCCTCTCTGTTCCTATCTGTTTCTCTTCGGTGCACCCCCAAATCATTCATCAGCCCACTCTGAATTTTCAGTTTTCACTCCTATTCCCCCACACCTCATCCATTCTATCTCCACCCATTTTCACCTTGTCTCCACCTATAAATCTCCTTCTTCAACCAACCTTACTCTTCCATTGCCACACCCATTTTGTCCCCACCTTAATTCCAGCTCATTAACAACCCTGTCTTCTCTCATATCCCATTCTTTATTTGTTATATTCCCTCTACTTTTTAAAGTGATAAGAGGCCTTTTTTCTTCCTGTTGTTCTTCCTTTCACCCCCCCAACGTCATCAATCTTTTCTCTATTCTTTGTTCTCCAGTCATATTTCAACATATTCTTCTACAAGATCATCAGTTTGTTCTCAATGTTTGATATCTTTAATTTTTTAAATTTCTCAATCACCCACAACCTTCCGTATGTTGCATTTACTCTTCTAGTATTATTATTTTCCATCTAGTTTTCCAGCATGAGTGTACTGGATTACGCACTGAATGAAAATAGATTTAGCAGACTATCACAACTGGTTTGCCTTTTGTACATAAATGGCAAAGCAGAACATTCTTGAATTAAATTAAAATGAATCAACGTGTGATATGAATTGCCCAAGTTCAATCTTAATCATGAGTCGTATCTAAAGAATCACTTTGAATTTTATTTTACAATTGCAGTTGATGCAAACTCATTGTTTCAGTTAATTTTTATTTGCTTTTATTTATGTCATGTCATTTCTCCCAATTTCATGATTTTCTCACAATATCATCTAAATCCTTCTTGCACATGACACATATTTAAGATAACAGAGTGCTCTCTGGTATACTGTGCTCTTAGGTACAAAGAGTTGGCAGTGCATCACTTATATCACATATAAATGATACTATTCTGGAAAAATGTTATGATGAATATAAAATTGTAACCTAGCAATAATAATATGCCATAAATGACAAGTGCCATGAAATGAAGGACAAGCTAATAAGATATCAAAATTTCAGGGATGGATTTTCCATAAAGAACCCAAACTTTCTTCCTAAGGGTATATACAGTTAGATATCCCCATTTATCCATACCTGCTTTTTATTTCTGTTTTCAGCATTCTACTACTACTAACCCTAGTTAATACCTTTGTATAAAATGTAATTACAACCAGATGCAGTTATTTGTGTACCTAATTGGTTGATTAACCCTTTATTAAAAATATGAAATATCCAGATGGTCTGAGCCAATCTTGGAATCTAAGTCACTTGACCATGCCCTTTCCCTACTGAAAGTCATTGGTCCATGTAAATCAGATTACAACTATAAACTGTGCTTCAAAGTATTTGTACCTGCAGGCTTTTTAGATACAAATCTAACCCTAGAAGATATTTTATAATAGAATCTTATGGGATTTCACGAATGTTTTTAATACTCATATTTAGGCACAATTGAAACCCAATCAATTCTGTTATTTTCCATGTTCTAGAGCATCCCATAAATTGTTGACCCACTCCTTGAGACTTTTTAAGTTGTAGGAATGATTTCTTTGGGAGACTGGAAGCAGTGCAGGTCTTTCTGTTTTGGAATCAATATCCCGAAGCGACCAATTCTGAAACAATGTGCAATGTGACTATAGTTGACCTTGTGTGATCGCTTACCTTTATTTATTAAAGAGCATTTGGCAGTAACAATACCCCAGAACATACAGTAAACAGCTACATCTAATAGATATGATTCCCATTGTCATCTTGGGAAAAAGATTTTTTCAAAAGTAAACAGCATCAATGTCTTACTTCTGTTATTCTGGTTTTGCTAAACCTACTTTTTTTTTAGTGCTGTGATTGAAAGCTGGTGGTAGTACATTGTTAAGTTACCAAACAGGTCAGGTCACATTCATTAACCCAAGCTACAAACAAGTTGAGAAACTCTTTCTTAGGCTCAAAACTACATCTCTCAGTACTTTATTAACAGTGAGACTGAGAATATGATGCTGGGAGCTGTAGTGTTAAAAAATACAGAGGGAAAAGTTTTCTTATCTTATGCAAGCTTATGCTTAAGGGAAGCTAAAGTTATAGGCTGGCTAGCATGCTAAATACTAGCCAGTCTGTGAATAGTTAAACTGACATGTGTAAGCCATGCTGCAGTCCTAAATCTCCCGCTCTGAGTTTACCGAATCCCCTGTATCACATTTGACAATTAAGCTCATGAGCACGGCAGTCATATTTTGTACAAAGTAAGCTAACACTTGAACAGTCAGATTGCAGTGACCTCGTTGTTCAGGTCCATAAGTTAAATCATGTGATCACTGAGAATCAGTGGCTGCTGCATTTTCCAATTCTGAATTAGCTCATGTCGTTTTGAAAATACTTGTAGAGACCCCTGGCTGAGAGGACCTTACTGTAACTCTGAGCTGTCTAATCTAGTTCTTTTACAACTTGCTCACCCTGATTAAATGAGCAATAGTGTTTCATTCAGACTGATGGTTAGTCAGATTGGTTAAAAACAACCTCCACTGCTCCACATATGCCCAATGCATTTTTTCGCAATTGACATTTCTTACAACGGTCCACCTTTTTTTTTGCTTTCAGATTTCATATGCTTTTGAGACCAGCATCAGGGCCTTTACATGTGCTGTGCCAAAAATAACTGCTTTGACAATCCAAATGCTACTTTTCATTTTCTGGTGTTGCTGGCCATTTACTGTATGTTGAACTTACCCTTTAAGTGCACAAATATGAATTGTTTAAGGGGAGTGGCTCGCCCGCACCTTTAAGGGAGTTAAACGAGTAAAAAGTACATAGAATTTTAGATTCAACCAGTAAAGTGGAGTAATGTCTCCAAAACTCTCCCTTCCCAGTGATTTTTGTGAAGTAAGTTTGTAACAAATGGGTGTGGGATATTTTGAATTTATGTGTTATGAAGAATTATAATTTGTATTGTGACATATTTCTTATTGTGGTGAAGAATTCTGCTCGTAAATACTTTAGCATTCCGCTGTGAATATACAGGCCAGGCCCAGGAAGAATGTGTACCCTGTTAATGACAAATAGTTGTTGATTAGGCCTGTACTGCCTCACATGGAAGTGCTGAATTTTTCCCACATAAAATAATGTGATTTTGTGCTTTGTGTATACTTAAAATGTAACACTTTTACCAGATTTCATTGTAAAGGAATTATGGTGTATTAGTGGATTTACTAACCCAGATATTCTACCTTAGACTAAAGACTTAGTTAATTTAATGTTTAGAGGACCAATGGCTTACAGAGTATTAATAAAGCATTAGTATGTATTTAGTATGCCTTCTCGGGGATTCAGGAACATTGAGTTATCATATTATTTTAATACAAACAACCAGATGCAATTTTATGGTAGAGAAACAGGTTATTCATTAAAAGTGATCTCCAGCCTGTTTCATTAAAGTAGTGTTCAAAGTGGAGCTGAACTTAATACTGACATATGCTATTGTATATTAATTTCAAAAATTCAGCCCCCCCCCATCTATTTTAAAACTTACCCCATTTATCTTTATTTTAACACCTTTTTCTGCTGGCAATTTGACATGTTGGCCTTATCTAGCAGATGGCTGGGTGTTTGAGAAAGGTACATTCACTAGTTAATAAAAGCTGTGTAATGTGTCTCCCATCACGTATAACTCATTATAACTGCTAGTAGTGCTAACAATATCATTCCCTCTGATCGGAGCACGGATTGGCTGTGGATTACTGCTGCACTGACTGTCTGGCCTACATTTTAAACATTCTTTATAGTAAATGGAGCTCATCATGATCCTTTCCAAAAGGAGTGAAATACACTTATATAAGCAATGATTTTAGGGTCTTTAAATATAATGCTTACATTTTTTGAGGGTAAGCTATCAATTTTCTAATTTAAAGCCAAACCTTAATAATCCCTTGTAAGGAACACTACTACACATCTTTTTATTTTTTTGTTATTTCAAGAAATTGACTGCTTGTGCAGTTTGGCCAGTGATAAGATTACAAAGTCTGTATAATAATAATAATAATGAACACTGACTTATTAAATATGTAGTGATTTATACATTATGCTCCTCTTGTCACTTTGCTTCATTCCTTTTTGACCTGGAATATTTTTGTTAGTTGAAGGGAGTGCAGAAGCTCGATAGAGTTTCCACTCGATCACTACATGTTATACTGATGGATTGTAGGCATGACTTTATGCATCTGTGCACAGACCTGGAGAAGGAGCAGATGTTATTATGTAATGTAACTTGGCAAGCTGAGTTGTGACCTAGCAGAGGCAAAAATAGGACTGGAAAATAAGACGAGTACCTCACCAGCCTCAGTTTATTCTTCAGGCAATGAGGAGACTTCAGTAACCATCATTGGTACTTACAGTACAGACAGTACATTAGATATAGACACTAGAAATTGGGGTTATATCATACAGATATAAGAGAAACTGCAATACACAGTGTACAAAGTTGAAATCATACATAAATCCAGCTTATCCAACTGCAAGAAATACATCATTTAAAAATCTTTTTCTAAAAGTATTTAAAGGAACAGTCCGGCCAAAAAACAAACAAAACACATTTGTTTATTTATGCCAATTACCACCTTTTATTAAATACGATGTATTGTCAAATTTTTTAAAAAGTTAAAATTCTTACCTGTAAAGAAGCGCTATACAGTACTTCTGTGTTGCACACCCCATCTTCAGATACTGCCAACGACTCTACGGCAACCGAATCAGGCGATCCCTCTCAGAAGTACATTCCACTCTAGCCCCGCTCCTAGTAAAGCCCCGCCTTTCCTAGAAGTCACATGGAGACCGTGCACGTCATACAGGGAGGATGCATTGATGACATGTACGCTCTCCATGTGACTTCTACGAAATGCTGATGCGGGGCTTCACTAGGAGCGTGGCTAGAGAGGAATGTACTTCTGAGTGGGATCGCCTGATTCGAATGCTGTAGAGTCGCCGTCAGTGTATGAGGATAGGGTATGCAACATGGAAGTGCTGTATAGCGCTTCTTTACATTTAAGAATTTTAACTTTTTAAAAAAATTTGATAATAATTCGTATTTAATAAAAGGTGGTAATTAGCATAAATAAATGTATTTTTTTTTTGGCCGGACTGTTCCTTTAAAGTGACACTGCCAGGACACTTTCCCATATTTTTTTAAAATAATCTGGTTAATTATTTGCACAAGGTTAATTAGTGCTTTGCAGTAAAACAACCATAAAGATAATTGTTGTTTTCTACTTAATAGTCGGACGCCCTTATTTCACCCTTAAAAGTCTTATGTTAAAGAATGTTCAGACAGCAGCGCTGTGCGTTCAATGCGCAGAAACTTCAACTAAAATTTCTACTGAAATTATTTTACTGTATGTGTGTTGCATAGGGCATAAGGTCTGCCAGTCTGGACCCACGACACAAATTCATGGAGGAGGGCAGTATTTGAGCAAGAAAAAGGAATGAGATATTCAAAGGACCACTATGCTTCAAATACATGTTTATGCTGTTTCAACCGTATTTCTAACTGAAATTGATTAGAAATATTTCATACATAAAAAAAAAAAAAACTTGAATAAGGCTTCGCTTTATGGCATCTCACTCCAACACTTCCATTTCACAGTTTACCATCAGCTGTGCTGATTAGAATAGTTAGCGCACCTGCCGCTGATTGAACAGATGTAAATGTGAGAAGACAGACCCTACAGCTCAGAGGGAACTGACTAAAATGGAGATTACAATAGGAATGTATAACTGTTAACAATATAAATCACGTCACACTTTAGGCAAGAACTTATTAAAGTCCTCTTCAGTGTTAATACACGTTTGTTATGAACATTAACCTAATGGGAGTTTAGCGTCCCTTTAACCAGTAACATTATTCTGAGCCAGAGTCTCTGGAATCTGTCACTATCCCGTCATATTGAGCATTAGCAGAAGGAAGAGGAGATTAGCACTTGCGCAGCTCTGTATATGTCTGTGTGAGCGTTATGTGCATTGCCGTGTTATTCATCAAAGTGCAAATACCACAGACACGGTGAATTCCCATTCCTTCGCATTGCTACACTCCGATAGGCACAAACGTGATATGCCTTTTTCACTAAACAGAGGATTCCCTTAGTTAAGAAGTGAACAGTGATGGACACTACTATTCAATGCGTAGTCAGTCGAACAGTAGCAGGATGTGTAGCGATGCAAGTTCGCCCAAGTTAAGGGAAGTGATGTAATTATCTCATGTCTCCTATGGATCTGTTTAAAGGCGAAAATGTCATAACAAATCTATTTTTCCTATATAAATGACGCAATATCACTAATATGCCTCTGTCTTGGTGGAACAGTCCGATACTGAACACACACAATATAGTGACAATATATCTTTCCCTTACCAAACTATAAAATGAAACAAGTTTTGATAACGAGAAACAATAACTTGTTAATGCCAATGGAACAAGGAGAATATCAAGTATTAATATTATTATATATTTAAATATTATTATAATATTAAGGACAAGTATGCAGAATATAAAAAGTCTGTAACAAATACTGCTTGTTTTTTGTTAGATAGCACCTACAGTTGTAATACACGCAGTAGGCAAGCCAACAACCACAGGATCTTTGAACACTTTTTTTTTTCCATAAAAACAAAGGGGAAAGTATTGAATAAATAGTCCCCAAACCTATTAATTCATTAAAAATTGTTGATGGTCATGGTCATTAAACACTAAATAACACATTTAATAAACACCCACTGTGCCCTGCTTGAGGCCAGTTATACATCAATATATCTAACCCTGCAGGTTTTCCTTAGTCTGGAACATTTTCTGCTGACCAATGCATATTTCTCTAAAACTTGACACAATGGTCATAAGTTTTACAAAGAATTAACTTTCTTCCTGAAACTAACAGTAACATAGAAATGGGGAGGAGTTAAAACACCAAGCCCAACCCAAATGGGATTTAGTTTTATCCCACCCCTCTGTGATCCTTTGATGCTTCTGTGAGGTTGTTTTGGGGGGTTATTCACTAAAGTCCGGATTGTTGCGTATAGGTGCAAATTCGCCAGATAAAGACAGTCGCAATAGGCTGCTACTGTCACAGTCACGTCTTTATTATTATTATTTCTTTCATTGTACTACTATTTTACGCAGCACTTTACAGAGATTCAGAGCTTACAATCTAGTTTCCCTAATTTGTCACACACACAAATTTGTGTTTTTGGATTGTGGGAGGAAACCGGAGTGTCCGGAGGAAACCCACGCAAGTGCGGGGAGAACATACAAACTCCATGCAGATGAAGTCCAGGGTGGAAATGAACCCTGGACCTCAGCGCTGCAAGGCAGCAGTGCCAGTCACTGAGCCACCGCAGAATGAGAATATTGGTACAGTTGCCACTTTATTAAGGGGAAATTGTCGCAATCTTAACATTAAAAAATTGTTGTGACTTTACAATTGGGGAAATTGTAGCAGATTTGCTATGGGAATCCACTGTTTGCAAATTCGACAGTTGAATTTGCACCCTTAAAGTTCAATATTCAATCCAGTGAGCAAATAATGTTATTAATATAAAGGCATCAATAAGTAAACACAAGGGATTAGGAATGAAAGATACTTCAGCCTTCCGTCATTGCAGTGGATGAAATCAAGCATTGTTGATATTAAAAGATATCAATTCAGTCTCAGAGACTCCCTTGCAATGTCTCAGAATGATATATTATCATTATTATATAGGATAAAAATAAAATGTCAGTAATTAGTGGACTGTACACATAATTGTTCATCTTTTAAAGAGGGATAAAAAAAATTAAACACAACCTGTTGATATAATATTATTTATGAGAAAACATGCTTTTTTCCCACTATATTACTATTAATTTTGCTATGTTCATTGACCTGCCATGATCTATGTCAGTGTTTCCCAAACTTTTTTTTTTGTGGCCCGGTTATTTTTGTGCTTATCCTTCGTGACCCGGCACGAAGGATAAGCACAAAAATAACAGGGCCACAAGAGCGCCGCTCATGAATATTCATGAGCGGTGCTGTGCGCGCAGGTAAGAGACTTTACCCCCTAGTTTTAAGGCGTACAATGCGTGTAGCATCATGAAGAAGCCGGCTCATGAATATTCATGAGCGGCGCTCGTGACCCGGCATTTAACTTTGGTGGCCCGGTACCGGGTCGTGACCCGGCATTTGGGAAACACTGATCTATGTCATTATATTATCATAGTAATATCACCTTGTGCAGAAACTTTCCACTAAGGCAAGAGTTTTTGGAACTTTTCAAAACTGTTTTATTGCTGCAGAATGTTCTGTCAAACCAAGGCTTTTAGATTTTAAACACATGCACTAATTTTTGCCTGTAAAAAAGAACGAAATTTCACTGGAGTTTAGGACTTGAATGGAAGATTTACAGATGATTAAAAGTTCTCTGAGACTAATATTGAAGACCATAATTCACAGTAATGCCATAAATAAGCAAGCAAAGCAAGCCCTTCAGAAACAGAAGGTATTGTGTCTACGGATTAGTGCCCCTTTAAACTTTCCCCCAAAATAGGCTTATTTTATGCACAAATACACTGCCGAGGGCTTCACGCCAACATCAATGTTAAATACTGTGTTTAAAAACATTTACGCTGTGCTTTGCTCTCATGGCGTTTCTGATCTACGAATCATTTATTCCATAACATCCATATATAACATTCATTTCCAATTAGGTACATTTTTCCATTTTAATTTAATTGTTTTTAGCATTGCAAATGTAAAGTTTTCTGTTTCTTAGAGTTTGGAAATGAAACTCCAGACTTATGCCACGAAACTGTCAGAAATGGATTTACTCAACAACAAGAGGATTTAGTTATGTCAAATGCTTTGAATGTTATATTCAATCCACAGTACTGTGACAAGTGCACCTTTTTCTTAAATCATTTGCTCCATAAAGAGTACTGAGCATTCTAACACGTTGTAGGAAACTATTGGTAGTATAGTTACATATATTTACACAATACTGTATATTTTAACTAGATTCACGAGGGACCTGAACAAAATATGGGATTCCTTTAGTTT
>WMED01000011.1:0-35301 GCA_019650415.1 Pipa parva
AGGAAACAACAGTCCAGGACACCACCAGAAAACAACAGTCCAGGACACCACCAGGAAATAACAGTCCAGGAACCGCCAGGAAACAAAAGTTCAGGACACCACCAGGAAACAACAATCCAGGACACCACCAGGAAACAACAATCCAGGACACCACCAGGAAACAACAGTCCAGGACTCCGCCAGGAAACAACAGTCCAGGACACCGCCAGAAAACAACAGTCCAGGACACCGCCAGGAAACAACAGTCCAGGACACCGCCAGGAAACAACAGTCCAGGACACCGCCAGGAAACAACAGTCCAGGACACTGCCAGGAAACAACAGATAAGAAGATCACAAGGAAACAACAGATCAGGAGCCCACCAAGAATGAACAGATTGGGAGAGCACCAGGAAATAAAAGATTAAAGACCCCTTAAGCAAATTGTTTTTTCATTGTCTCTTTTTTCCTCTTTGCAATTGCTGTGATTTACTTGTAGCCTTCTACTTGTCTATAACCATTTACCTTCATTACATTACACACAGTAATATGTCACAATGGTACGATTTGAAACTCCATGAAGACCCTCTAAGGCTTGGGTCCATCACAAATTTCCCCTGTGCCTTGGTGGGCCAGCCAGTCACTGCAGCACTGTATATAAATACTGCAGGTAATTTTCATCCCTGTAAGTTTGTAAGATATAATGCAAAAGTACTTCTATTACATTGATAGCTATATTATTATCTTAATTAGTTCCATTCTGCTTGCTTGTTTATAATTGAGTGCCTGTCCAACAAGGCATTACTTCAGAAGAGTAAAACAATCTTGTAATATTTGCATATAGACTGGCATATGGAAAATGTATCTAAATGTTCAATAAACGAAAAAGGTTTTTATTTTTTCTTAAAAAACTTAGAGAGAGAATTTACAAGAAGGAAAAACTGCACAATGTATGTGATATATACCAGTAAAGTTTGTAGGATCTATTCCTTTTAAGGTTTTGTCAAAAAACCCTTTTTGGTTGTTTGGAATATGTACTATAATTACTATTAAGTATTGCACTTAAGAGATTTTATTTGTTTGAACTTAAAAATGTATAAGATGTAATATAAGATGTACACTTTGTGACAATTGTTCACTCATTTGTATATGGGTCTCTAATTAACCAATCACTGTGTAGTTGATGAGAGGAGCTAGTGGTCCCAACACTATTTAAACTTTGTAGATTTTTACATTTGTTAACCTGACGAAGGGAGGCATAGTCCCCCCAAACCATTTTTCTGTGCATTTTTCCCACAATAGTCCAATAAATAAGGACATTTTCCATGTATTTTTAGTGTGTACAGTCCTCCATCCTTGTTTAAAAGTGTCTGTGTTTGTCCCCCATTACTGCTCAATTACACGACTTACATTCTATTAAATATTTTTAACTACTGTATAGTACTATGCATCCCAGAGACAGTGCCCAACGGACATAATCAAACATCATGTATCCCCCCAAATACAGTGCAAAGTGGCTAAAAGGCAAACCTAGAAAATGCATGAACATACAGATGTATCCTCATTTACTGATCACAGTGTTCCTTAGTTATACTCTAATATGGTACAAAGTTCCGCTATAACAAAATATGCATATATATAGAGAGAGAGAGAGAGAGAATGAAAGAGAGAGAGAGAGAGAGAGGGGGTGGGGGGAGAGGGAGAGTGAGGGGGAGAGAGAGGGGGAGAAGAAGAGAGAGAATGTGATAGGACAGCATTCTCATTTCTTATAAAAATGTACAAACAGAAAATAACTGCAACTGATGTTTGTTCTCACAATGGATTAGTAACTTGGAAACAACAATCAATTTGTCTTTGTATACAAATGACTTGTATCTTTTCCATTTGATGCCAAAAATAAATACTCATAAGTAGTATTTTTATGCTGCATGCATAGATGGGCTTATGGACACATTTAAAGAATAACTATGTCTTAATGAATGTACAGAAGTATATTCTGCTGGTGGGGACCAAACCTCTACAATACCCAGGAGACCAACCTAGGGAGAAATTATTATTTAGGAAGTTATCATTCATTGAGCATCCCATGCCAAAAGACGGTCTGATAATGTTTTTCTGCACTAAATCACTAAATAGTATTCTTATTTCCCATTATTACCATATCTCACAAGATGAAATAAAGCAGAATCACAATTAAAAACTGTCTTCTCCCATTTGTTTTACAGCATGATTGACTTTATGAAACTATTTATAATATTTGCCATCCTTTTTTCTCT
Source organism: Pipa parva (assembly GCA_019650415.1). NCBI lineage: Eukaryota > Metazoa > Chordata > Amphibia > Anura > Pipidae > Pipa > Pipa parva. The sequence goes on from WMED01000011.1 coordinate 2,255, forward strand.
TCTTGCTGCATAACAAAAGCAAAGCAGTCGATGCATTGCCCTTTCTAGATCATTGCAACCGTAGAACATGCTAATGTGAAAAAATAAAAATTTTATTGTCATATTTACTTAACAAAACAGAACATAAAAAATGAATAACATTGCTTGCTGAGCCAAAGTTTTCTTTTGGAAAAACTGTGTCATCTCTATTATGCTGAAAATAAACCATATTAATTTGATGTTCAGGACAGTTATTGCTATTCTTCTCATGACAAATGAATCATTGGCGGTTATGTTTATAATGCGCAGTTACTTTCAAAAGTACCATTGGGTGATTGGAAGATAAAGTCAGTGCTTAAATGCCAATATCCTGTCCTCCTGTCTTCACTTTATGACACTGCCTTCAAAACCTATTCACTAAGCCAATCGAAGTTTTAATAAAAGAAAGCAGTAGTTTCTAATAAACTCCTGCAGTGATCTGATAATACTAAATGGCTTTAGCAGCATGATATTTTTTATTATTATTCTAGCTGTATATTAATATGCCAGTATTTGTAAACTCCCCAGTGCCAGTAGATTTATTCAAAAAGGCCTACACTTCATAGTCCTAATATAAAAAGTTTATACGACAATGAAAAATGCTTCCATGAAATAGTTTTCACTGTATCGTAGTTGTTTTATATTGGTTTGATGGTTTTTCTCTTTTTGTTTGTGCATTTAAACCATGCTTTTTTGAAATTGTGTCTATAAAACATTTTAGGTTCAATAAGGAAGATGATTTTTTTGTTTATTTTCTTTTTGATCTTTGAAGTATTAATTAGTACATTTAAGGCCAGAGTCAATCCACAGTGATTTCTCTTGCGATGTGATTAAGAACTGGAATAGTGTGCTTTTTATTAAATTCTGTGACTGTGACTGCAAGGTTTTGGATCCAGTCAGTGCCAATGCGACTGCAAATGTGGCAAGAATTGATTTTCTCTTCCATGATGATCTATTTCTGCCAAGACCTGTAAGCATAACAAGGGGGCATCCACTGCGTATAGATCAGGGGTCAGCAACCTTTAATATCAAAAGAGCCATTTTGCTCCCTTTTCCACTAAAGAAAAGTAGTATGCAGCCGCAAAACATAACAGCTTAGAAACTTTTAAGAGTTTTAGGGGGTCATTCACTAAAGTCCGCATTGTTGCGTATAGGTGCGAATTCGCCAGCTAAAGACAATAAAAGACAATAAAGGCAATAGACTGCTACTGTCGCAGTTGCATCTTTATAATGAGAATATTGTCGCAGTTGTGACTTTACAATAGGGAAATTTGTCGCAGTTGCAGATTTGCTATGGGAATCTGCTGTTTGAGAATTCGACAGTTGAATTCGCACCTTAGTGAATAACCCCTTTAATCTATTTTTTTCTAATTTTACCTGTTACAACATCAGAATACAACTAAGAAAAAAATAACAAAAATAAAATAATATATAAATCAAAATTACACTGATAAATAACTTTTATTCTTTTTTTTTCAATTTGCCAATCATGGCAGAACTGAGCCACAAAAAGGAGGATGAAGAGCCACATGCCGCTCCAGAGCCATGGTTTGCCCACCCCTGGTATAGAGAAAAAAAAAGTTTCTGCATCAACATGGGATTTCTTTTACTGTAAGAACAGTGAGGCTATGGAAATCTCTGCCTGAGGAAGTTGTCAATGTTAATTCCATAAAATAATGTAGGAATATTACAGGTTATGGGCACTAGATAAATGGGGTTGTTGATTAAGGGAATTATTCTGATTGCCTTTAGCCTTGATCTCATCAGTTTATGAAAAAATAGTGTTGTCGCTGGTAGTCTGCATTACACTGCATGTCTGCTGCTATGTGCACTTAAAAAACCCAACTAGTTGTTTTGAGTTTCTCTTGTACTTGCTGTATCTTAATGACTGGTAAGTGTGCCTACACTGAAAATTAATACCCTTCTCCAATGTAAGCAGGGCCCTAGCACAGCGATGCCCAAACTTTTTTGGCTTGGGGGCCATTTAAATCAACAGCCTTCAAAGATTAATGGAAAACATATGTGTTCGAACACATAACAAACCTGGAAGTAAGGGTCTTAACAATGCGGGGAGGTGTTCCACCCAATTGTGAGATACTGCAAATAGCGAGCAGTTGAATAATAAAAACATAAAACATGATGATAAAATCCCCTGTGCCACATGCCGATTTCCTGCACTGTGGACAGAAGTTTCAAGGGGCTGGATAGCAACGCATCACGGGCCGGATAAGGCCCGCAGGCCATAGGTTGGGCATTACTGCCCTAGCAAATAAATAGCCTGTGTGAATGCAGCTAGATGAGAACTTCAGAGTCAAGAAGCTCCTGCAGAATGAATATGAGAGTACAAGGTTACCATAGCCATTTATGTTACTTATAATTTGACAAGTTCTCTTCATTTGATTTACCTGGCAAAAGTAGCAGTTTGATTATTGCATATACATTTTAGTAAAAAGGTGCTACATAGTAATAGCAACAGCACCCCTAGTGGTCATTTGTTGTTGGTTATTAACCATAACTAACATTTCTAGAATTCAAACCCCAATAAATATTAGCAAAATAGAATAGGGTGATAGACAGGGACAATACAAAATAGTAAAAATTAAAAAAAAAACAACAAGGAGTCATTAATTGTCTATATTCTTTTAGCAGTTCCTGTGTTGCATTTAAAACACTGTCTCTACTGTAATCCATCCAGGTGTGGTGTAAACATGAAAAGCAATAGCCTGGAGGAGAGTATCTGAATGGAGAGCTGAGCTGATTTCTAATTTCTGTGGAAGCTTATAATAAATGAAACTGTCATCAGAATAAAAAAGTGTAGTAATTCATTGCATTAACCCTAGCAGTCTGCAGTGTACCTTTTGGTGTTGTCCTTCCATGTTTGTTCAATGTATTTCTATGTATTTCCTAGGCAAAGCTGTGATGTCACCATCAGCATGTAATTATTTAGTTTAACATATTAACCATAGCCATACATACATTATAACTCAAGCATCTGTGGTATTTATTCTATTCTGGAGAGTAGATTTAATTGATACTTTGCTTCGATGAGAGATTGTAAATAAAATGCAGGTTTCTAAACTTGACAAATAAAATAAGTTTCATTAAAGCAAAAACTCATACATGTTTTGTAACAGGAGCAAATAAATAATTAAAATATTATAGGAGGGTTGCAGTTTGGGATGTGTGTAAGTTAGATACTTGTTTAATACAGTGGATTAAAAAAAGTATCCTGTATTAAGAATCTTGATGAAAAGTTCCACATTTGAAAGGGGTGTAATATCCGGTGGCCAAAAATTAGTCAACAGAAAAAAAATATACTTGTTAAAAGTTAGCGGAATTCAGACAAAATAGAGGTTTAGCGAACAAGCCAGGTGAATTCAAAGGACAAGCTGTAGTCAAGATCAACCATGTCTAGCATACCAATATTTACAGATGCATATATGTTAAACAAAAAGTTAAAGTATGGTTAAATAGCTATAAACTTACAGTATTCATGTTCTCTTTGCAAAGTCAAGAATAATGACCTTGAAGAAGGCTGCTTGATTGTTCTGTGGATCATAGTACAACAAGTCAAGACCCAACAGGAAAAAGACAATACAGTCAAGATATTTGACAAAGGTCTACAGAATTTTATAAAAATGTGTTAGTCAATGCAGGGTTAGAAGTTCACACTTATCATATGATTCAATAACATAACTTTATTGTAATACAATAAGCAGGAAATGACATTTACTGTTTGAAAGGAGAACACATACATAGATCAATGTAAAGATGGTAAATAATGATCAAAAGGTTATTAGGCTACAGCAACATTTTCAGTGCTAAATTACCTGAAAATAGCTAATGAATATATTATGCAGACATATCTTCTAACAGAAAAAGTATGGACAGTTCTCTTCTAATATGGTTTCAAAACCTGTATTTTTATACTTTTCAGTTTACAGCACATACAGTACTTCTCAATACACTACATCATATACCAGTGGCTTAACAGTTTTACATAGAAAAATTCAATTATTAAATCCTACCACTTTCCTAAATTTGAAGAGAAATACAGACAGATAGACAGATAGATTGTCAGACAGATGGAATTATAAATATAGCATTTCTCTTCAGGATCTGAAATACAGATTGTGATACAAATAACTTGGTTAGAACACAGTAGCCTTACACATCCTGTCCCACCCCCTAGATTCTTAACCTCAGGTTAGTGTATGGTAACTGGTTACATGTAGCATGCACACCCAAAATCATTGTTTTACCCAATACCCCCAGAGCTGAATGTATTACCAGAAGTATAACAGTAGTTACAATTATTGCATCACAGATTTACTCATATAGATTAGATTAGATTTATTTATTGTCACTGGGAGTGTACAAGTACACACCAGTGAAAGGCATATTTACAGCATTTACAATAGGATACACAGGTTATAGATGTTGCATCACAGAGCAAGATATATCATAAAATAATACAATGTAATATAATAATAAAATAAATAATAATACATAGCATTTATATAGGCTTAAGGGGATATGAATTGTTTATGGCGACAACTGCCTCTGGGAAGAAACTGTTCCTAAACCTACTCGTACGGGACTTGAGGCATCTGAAACGTCTGCCAGAAGGAAGGAGGCAGACCAGGTCCTGGTTTGGGTGAGAACCATCAAGGATAATGTTCCAAGTTCTGTCTATACAACGCTTACGATAAATGTCCTCGATGGGGGTCAATTCTGTGCCAATGATCTGTTGGGCTGTTTTGACGACCCTTTGTAGTGCATTGCGGTCTCTGGCACAGCAGTTCCCATACCATGCTGATACACAGATATAAATCATATCATTGAGATATACAGTAGTTTTTATTTATAATACTAGAGCACCTGGGGCTTAGCCTCACTATGAGACCATGATAAAACTATTTTGGACCTGGGCATTGACCACATTATTATTCCTATTGACATACAAGGTTGTTCATTCCAAACAATTTAGCTAAAACAACATTTTACCTGCTACAATGGGCAATCTGTGGAAACACATTTTTTCTAAATGTGCGGAATTTTCCCATGCCCTCTGGATAAATATTTTTTCTGAATAGGGCCAAGAGAATTTTTGAATTTGACCAATCTTTATACAATGAATTATATTACTTACAAAGTACCCATTTTCAGTACCCAAGTTCAGTAAACTTAGCGTCATTTAGGCTTTTTGTAAAGCAAGACCAAAAATCTTTATAAAAGTTTTTATAAAATATAGATATTCTGCATGTTTGTTATATCTTATGTAGATTCAATATTGCATGTGGAGAATGGAATTTCATACACAGACACCTTACCGAGTCATTACTAGTCCCTCAATTCTATATGGTTTTCCCCGTCATTCTGCAATTTTTCTTTTTATGTGTTTAGTAGCTTATAGTTGTTTTGAGCCCTGTATGTCCTAATTCTGCTAATGGAAACTTCCCTTCACTGAATTCTCCCCAGGGCTTAAATGTTTTATAACTTTACCTGAACACTTAAGCTATCTTCAAAAACAGATGTGCCCATCCTCTTATAGTATAGAAAAATAGAAAAGCATTCTTGCAGGTCTCATCCTTATTGTAAGCCACAGTTTCTTTTCCAGCATCCTTCCTTATATGCTTTTGAGAACTAGACTCCATGTAACATGTCGTCCTCCAGGAGATTTTTAAAAATAATAATATAATTATTTAAAATCTAGCTTTACATTTAGGGGCTTATTCATGAATGTGGGATTTCAAATTTATTCACCACTTTTCTATCGTCGCATATCAGCAAACATTGTGATTTGACAAATCAGGGACCAACTCAAACACTTATGACTGTCACAGACTTACAGAGCTCTTCACATCACTTTGTGAACACATGCACAAGTAATTCACTTATTCATCAAGCATTGCAGTCTGTCACAGTATCAAATTTGACAAGGTGAATTGTGTCACATTTGACAGTTCTACTTTGCCAGATTACAGTGCCAGAATTAGGCAGCTGATGGCAGGACTGCTACTCACTGGCTGACTATGCCAAACTTCAAAAAGAAAGCTACTGGCACCATTGCCTCTTTGCTATGGGAATCCTCTGTTTAGTGAGTAAGAATAAGAGAATTTGTGACTATCGGAGAACAGTGACCCGAAAACATGACAATTCACTTTGACAGTGGAATGCTCACTTTGATGATTAACCCCCTAAATATTTCTTAAGTCAAGTTCACTGGCTGCAGCCAGAAATTCTGATTTTAAAGTGAGTCAAATCATTTTAATATAAATAAAAGCTAAACATCATCTGATATTTACCTGCTCTAATAAATCCCTTACGTTTATCTTGGTTCTAGCTAGTAATGAGGCATATGTCCCCTTTAAGCTATCATTTGATCCTACCTTCACAGAACCATTCTATGTATCCAGCTTTATTGATAATATTAGCATTAATTTAATGTGTCAGCTTCACTAAGCAGAAATGTTAATTTTAATGGCTTTGCTGATTAGCAAAGTGGCAAACGGTGTCCTTAGCTTTAGCTTTTCATTTGCTGCATTTTTCACCCTCCTGTAACAATATCATTACACTTGCTTCACCCTGACATTAAACTTCTGTCATACTGCTTTTTAAGAAATAAAGTAAATTATTGATTTCTATTGTATATTTCAAAAAAAGATTAATGTTCCACTTGACAATTTGAAAGGCAAAGTAATTAAGCAATGAATTGTTGTAAGTATTTTCCTCCTGAAAATTGTGGTCTAAGAAAATTACAGCATTGATGCCTTGCTGTACTGACAGATCCATTGGGTAAAAGAACAATGAGTGAACATCTATTAAAATGCATCAATATTACTTTGTGGCTTATCTCTGGAAGAGTTGTCAGGATAGAAATATACATTTCAAGTAAAATTTGTGTAAGAAATATAATCTTATGTAAGAAAATGTGTGTTCGGAGTGTTGCAGCACTGCACATAGTTTAGATTGGTGAACCTTTTTTGCAAAACAAAGCATACATCAGACTATATATTTGCATTGTTGACAAAAAATACTATATTAAGATAGTTTAATGTACCCATTAAAATAAAAAGATAAATTATTGGCAGAAAAAGTTTGTACACAATTTACATATCTTACAAATATAGAGTATTCATAAACGTAGAAAATTATCTGTAATATTGCTTTACATTGAGGTTAAAAATGCTATACTTGTTATTTGTGACAACCCAGTTGTTAATAGTCTAATTTTCTTTGTTTCGTTATACACCAGAGTAAAATTCCACCTTATTTAGTAATAAATGAGGTAGTAAATAATATCTATTTGAATATATAGGGCTGTTATACTACAAAATGTCCCTTTATAGCCTCTGATGTACACAAACCAATTTGGTTATTGGGTCAAGCTAAGATGGTTATTATTACAAGGTAGAAAATAAAATGACCTCCTGCAGGGTGTTCATCTCCATGATCTCTGTGGGTGTGTGCACAAATACTGTCTTAAAATATTCTTGTTGGCACATCTCTTCACATATTCCTAGAGTACACTAAGAGGTCAACCAATGATGCTGTGAAAACATTCTCTGATATTCTCAGATATATTTTCAGCATCAAAATACTTCTAAAACTCCTTTTATAAGAAAATGTAGACAGAATGTACCAGATTTTGGAGATACTGCTAGTAAAGTGGTTTTTGGATTACCTGATTGCCTAAGTTAGGGAAAAAAAACTTTAGCAATAGTCACTACAGTATTAAGAGGAGACAGCTGATACAGTAAAATAAATATATAGGGATTTAATAAAGTCGGGGAAAGCTTTTGTTAGCAAAAAAAAAAAAAAGATTACAATATATATATTTTTTAAAGAATTGGTGGGGGATAACTGAAATTTGACCAATAAATATATCAGAATGTCAGTATGATTTTGGCTAAAATGATGTGCCTTTTCCAGGGGGAGAATTTTGATTAAAAAAAAAAATAAACCATCAAAATTTATTTTAGTCATTTTAGGGCCTCATTGACTAAAGTCCAAATTCACCTGTTGAATTCCCCTCACTACAATTCAAGTCGCATCACCAAAATAGACGTGGACTTGCTTCTCAGGATTGAGGGGGTTGTTGGCTAAAGTCGGAATTCTTGAGTAAAAGTGTGAATTCAAACGCTGTCTGATGCATAGTGTAGTGTAATCAGTCAGATAGAAGTAGAATGAAGTAGGATGAGAAGTCATGTGGAGTGAGGTGAATTCGACCAGTGAAGGGCAGTGATATCAGTCTCACCATATCCCACTAACTGTATTCTTTGAATATTCTATCAATTTCTATGTCACATTCTCCCTAGGTCATTTTGTCATTTACTCACAATTGCCACTTTTGAGTGAATAGTCGCCTTAACGCAACATTGGAGCCCTACCATCAACCCTCCAATTTGCCAGTCTGAAGTTGCAAAGTCAAACAGGTGAGTCCGGAGCAGTACACCTAGTCACATTTGAACCTTCGTACCTCTCCACATTTTAGTCAATAGTAGAAGCACCTGTGCATATGCAGGCAAAATGATGTGAAGAGCTCTGTAAATAATTGGCACTTCACAGAGTTTGCTCAATAACCGAACATGGGGAAGATTGAGTGTGAATTCATAGCTCTACGTGACAATTTGGAATTTAGTCGATAAAGCCCTAAATGTCTAACCATGCACAATAAATAAATTAATTACTCAAAATCTTGACTTTACATTACAACAATGTAAACAATATTGCCCTAACAAGTTTTAGCTCCCCAAAACATATTCCTCTAAGCTGTACAGTTCCCCTAACCATACCAAGTATATCCCCATATACTCTGTTCTAAAAAGGCTTCCCACAGATATTCTGCAATGTTCCCAAGAGACACCCCAACCCATAACCCCATCAGCTTTGAAGAGTACCCCAAAATTCATTCCCACACATGCCACCATATAGTGTGCAGTGTTTCCCAAGAGACATGCCACATACGTATATCCTAATATCCTAATATGCTGTTCAATCATCCTTAAAAAAATACCAGTTTCAACAGTATGCAGTCCCCAAACAACTATATTTTCCCCCATGCTTAGGTAATTGTGTGTTAGAGCAATCAGGAATTAACAGCCTCATCTCTGTTGTCTGCTGCTTCATGGAAGAGCTGACTTACCTTTCCTGCAAATTCACAAGGTTCTTTTATTGAACTATTCAGCAATTTCTGTCTTGCTACTATTGTTCACTGTTTGACCTTAGCTAGTGTTTAATATTCTCCTGCCTTTTCCATTTCAACTGCTGGCTGTATCTTTCTGCTATGATCCAGCATTAGTGACTGGTGCATGTCTATTTCTCCTTACTTACCTGCTGCACATCTACCTTGGCTTTCTTAAAAACGCTGCTTCTTGATTCCCTATTTCTAATTTGGTCATTTCAGCCTAAGCCACTGCTGCCTTCTGATTTCCACCTCCTCTAGTTCCTGGGCAAGCCCCCTTCCATGTCATAGGTGGAATCCTATTTCTTTGCCACCAAACTAAGAGACTTAAGAGGGTTATTCTCTAAAGTCCAAATTCGATTGTACAAATTCTCAAACAGTGGATTGACTGTGACAATTCTCCCATTGTAAAGTCTTGACTGCGACAATTTTAAAGTTGCGGCTGTGATAATATTTCCATAGTAAAGTCGATACTGTGACAACATTCTCATTATAAAGATGCAACTGTGACAGACTGTCTTTAGCTGGCGAATTCACACCTTTATGCAACAATTCGGACTTTAGAGAATAACCACCTGTTAGCATTGAAATAGGCTAGTACAGGGTTATCCAGAAAACCAGGGATTAAATTTATAATTGATAGTTTATATCTCACTATAGCTTACAGTGGTAGGGACTTGGAATAGCCACTAAAAAAACTAGCTAAGGCTGCTGGGAGCTGCAGTTTAACACAGCCAGAGCAGATCTCAATGGCAGCTATGAGTTTCGAGGAACTACTAGGAACTGGTAGGGTTGGCACTAACTGAGAAAAATCAAGCAGAAGGAAGCTGCTACAGCTCGTGGGGAATTCCCCTCCGACATTGCCGACAGCACAAGCGGAGAAGCAATGCAGTACAGGAACGCCAACACCTGCGCTGGAGACTGAGCCTCCATAGACACGCTGCAAAGCATGTGAACACAAGAAGTGGCTCAGAGCAGTCAGCAATTGGGTTAGGGGAGAGAGAGCAGAAGCAGTGTCAGGAAACAAGTGAGCCCTGAAAAGTCTGTAAGTTAGTCAGGAAGCCAAATGCAGTACCAACAGGAGTCAAGAGTACAGAAGGGTCTAAAATAAGCCTAATTCAGAAAACTGATAATCAGATAATTACAGCTAAAAACTAGTCTCACATTCAAGGAACCAAGATACCTTGGCAATGCGAGGTGCCAGCTCTATCCCATAAAACCCCTCTGGTGAAAGCCTATTGGACAAAGGAGGAATACATGATTAACCCATTTGCTGCTTTCACCACTGACCTCTGACATCTACCTGAAATATTGACCTACAACTTTTCATCTCACTATTTACTAACTTTCTCTAATCCAGCAACTGCCTCCTTAATGCAAAGTGGGAGACTTACTTTGCAGTTTTGAACTACGTTTGTATAATTTTCCTCCTCATTATTACTAGCACATTTTATTTTAGTGATTGTCCTCTTAGTGACTAGTAACAAGTTAAGTGCTACACTACTTGCCATTTACAGTATCCAGAACAGCTCTGACTAAAATTTCAGTCACATAATTCAATACATTGTGCTAATAACTGTGTGTTTCCCAGAATTCTATTTTTGGAGTGTATGTTCTTTTATTACTTTTATTTTTTTTTCTCCTGCGAAGACTGCTTTTATCCATTTTTGCTCATCTCTATACATTAGCGTTGTAAATGTACCTTACTATACACTTACATCATAACTTAGTTTATCTTCTCCAGTGCTGCAGCAATTTCTCTTCCTCTGTAGACAGTCTATCCCACAGCACTTGTATTTGATCTACCATATGACAAACCTTCAGCGTGTGCATTTCCAAACTTCACGTAGTGGTTGTTTCAGTTCTCTTTCTTAGTCTTTTAAAGCTGCATCTAGTTCGGAACACATCACTTTCAACTTTTCACTGCATTTGACTTGCTCTTCTAGAGAATGTTCAGGATGACTGCTTCTTATGACTGCTTCTTATAGATCCTGTTTGTGCTCCAGTCATGAATTGTTTTTATTTTTGGTTTTATTTGAGTTACTTGCCCCTAGAGAGTTGGTCCACTCATTCATTGCTGAAAACTGCACTTTGTAGAATCCTATCACAAGTCTAACTAAACCACTGGGTATCTTTTACTTTAGTCAAGCTTTTACGAAACTTTCATCTAGACAATAATGGTGATCACACTAGTTTTTTTGCATAATCCCGTGGCCACTTGTTCACAATATATAATTATTACACAGTTTTCTCTAACAAGTCATTTAAAATATCTCTAAATCTCTAATTTGTGCCCTAGAATACAAACTGCCATAAAAAAGAAGGTTAAAATATTAGCTTGGCTGAATAAACGTTTGACTTTTTCTGTAGAAATGAATAACGTTGGTTAACTGCCATTCCATCTTCAAAGGAATCTTGTGCCTGAAAAAATGGCACAACAGTAAAGTTATATGCATAACTGTAAAATTATATTGCCATACAAGAAAAGTTAATTTCAGATAATTAAAGGGTAAAGGGTGTTTTTCTACTGTAATTTATTTTCATACATAAAAATAATCCATGCCCGTATGGAGCTGTCCATTTAAATAGCCAGATCAGCAGAACTATAACCATAAACATTTACAGTGTTGGACTGGTAAGCTAATGCTCACCAGGAATCAACAGATGAGGGGCCCTCTATGCAAAAAAAAATGTTTTATTGTCTCTTTATTCCCCTTTTTAGCCCCTATGATTTGCTTGTACTTTACATGTTTTTGGATTTAAACCTTTGCCTCCTTTATCATTCCCTCAGGAATATGTCATGACTATGCACTTTGGAAGCTCCAAGAAGGCCTATTGAGGCCAAGGACCACCAGAAATTTTCCATGTGTTATACAGGAAATTCACCCTGCTATACATGCATTTTACATTTCAACTTATAACACCTGGAACCTTCACTCAATGCCAAGGCATATTTACAGTTCTTCTTTTAGAGTTCTCTTTAAGTCTTCACTCAAGTCACAGTCCTATCACTGCTCAGCTAAGCTGCTTTGTTGCCTCTACTGTTCCAGTTTGTTGTGCATTATAGTTCAGCTGTGTATCAGTCCTATCTCCTTGACTGCAGTCCCATTTGCCAACATTATTCAGCTGCCACCAGTAGGAGGCTACCCTCCTTGTGTTTATACCTACTTGCAAGGGTGATCACCTGTAGTCCTTTAATGGATACATTTTTTTCTTGTTAGTTCTCATTCATATATAGGTACGGTAAATATACAAAATGCACTATGGAGTAACTTGTAAGCAAACAATGATGAAAATGAAATAATACTAATGAGAAAAGACCAGTCTTTTGGCTTGAAACATACACACTGTCATGGAAATGGTACGTATACAGCCTAAATGAAGCAACGAGTTCCTACAAAAAACCTTAATGATGCTTCTTCTCATTCATGTGCAAAAAATGTTTCAATAATTTCCTTTTACTGTTTATTTTCATGTGCTACTGTTAATTATGTACACTAACACTGCAATTAACAAAGGGTGGGACACCTGTGCAAGGATGTCATTTGTGTATTATGTAGTATTATTGCTTGCATGTTCAAGAGCAAATTGTGGAGAACAAACTGATATCACATGCAATTATATTCACAGAGAAATCAATTTCAGAGATGATGCAACAGTCTTGTACAGTGAAACACCAAAATGTTTATGTACTATTACTGAGCTCCCATTGTATTATATGCAGATCAGTAATAATAATAATAGAAGCACTTGGATGCTATCTGTTATATCTCACATTATTAATAATAGAGTACATAAATTAGTGTTTATTCATACAGCTTGTTGTGAAATTCTCACTATGGCAGAGCTGATTAGATAAAAGAAAACTGGTAACCTTGGCCTGAAATGTTAATCTAAACGCCTTTCCTCGAAGCTGCGTTTTTCTGCTGCCTCCCTTACTCTTTTGTCATGAATAAGTAGGCTTCCTCTGCCTAAATTTACTTGATTTACCCAAGAAAGAGATTTGCTGCAATATCTGGATGAATTTTCAATGAAAAATCCTTCCAGGAGGCAAAATAGACAACCTTCCGCTGCAGCCAGAACTTGGAACAGGAATAAACTGAATTTACTGAATAAAACAAAGGGAATTGTTTTTTTGTTTTTTTTTATGTGTAAATTAAAACAATGAATATTTGTTTAAATGTGCATTGAAAGAAATGATTTGCTTTCAATTTGAAATGGTTATCAAAGGTTATATGCTAATGCTAACTTATTTACTAATATTTCATTTTATTACTGTGATGCAAGCTGTCTTTATAACAGAAAAATATAAACCTATAGCCTGTCACAAGCAATATAACAGTACAATGTATCATTTAGAGGGTTCATAGAGGGTTTAGGTCCTCTTTAATGTTTGGCTTAGTATTTCATAGTTTTTCTTAATTGTTTTTTTTCCAGAGGATTGCAGGGTTTATTCACTAAAGTCCAAATTGTTGCATATAGGTGCGAATTTGCTAGATAAAGACAGTCGCAATAGGCTGCTACTGTCGCAATTGCATCTTTATAATGAAAATATTGTTGCAGTCGCAACTTTATTATGGGAAAATTGTCACAATCTTAACATTAAAAAATTGTCGCGACTTTACAATGGGGAAATTGTCACGAATTTGCTATGGGAATCCACTGTTTGTGATTTCGACAGTTGAATTTGCACCTTAGTGAATAACCCTCTTTAGCTGATGTGCTTAAACATTGTCTAAGGATTTTTCCAGTTTGGAGAAAGCAATGTGTGTCTCTTAACAGCATTAAAAAAACTGAAAAAGAAATGTGGTATATAATAAAATAATGTTAGTTTTATTCTTCTATCTTGCTAATATTATTTTGATCTCTGAGGCATGAGGTGTTAAGCAATAAAGTAAATTGACACTACTCACATGCAGTTCCTATAGCAAATGATATCTCACTTACCTAAATCAAAAGATTGTGGCGTCAAATCATCAAATGTCCTGCAGGGACTGGAACCATTCATACTCATGACTATCACCTGGGAAAGTTTAAAAAAAAATTGCCAGATCAAAAATAGCTTTTTTTTTCTTATTCATCCTTGAAATGCTTGTATTCTATGTGATCAGCTTCTTTTTTACTTTCAGTTACTGCTATAACTTGCTGTATAATAAAGGGTACTGTCCATGCAGCATCAATCTGTTGTGTTTTGAGTAGCCCAAGTGTTATTTATAAACCAGTCATTGTTGCTCTGTTTAGGACCTCTTTTCTGGTCTTATTGTCATTACGTGATTGATACAGTGCTTAGTATGAGAGTAAAAACCATAACTAAATGACAATTTTGTGGTTAGTCTGGTAAGTATAGGGAGGGGTCAAGTCATTGATCAGCTTACCAACATGATGTTCAGATTACTGGCAAAACAATTTGACCCCATTTTCAGTCTCACAGCAACAGATCCAAGCGCCCACCATTTCTGGAAAATGCCCTTAATTTGGTTTAGGAGGAAATACCACGGGGGGAGGGGACCTAGTGTCTTTAAAGGGTTCATGACTGTTAAATCCTGAATCCATTAAAATTCCATGAAGAGAATATTAAATATAATCACCCTATACAAAGTAATGTAGAAATGGTTCAAATTTACGGCATGCCACAACTTTGGAGGCTGGACAAAATAAGATTAACAGCAGTGATTGGTATGAATGTGTGAGCATATAAACATATTACATCTGTGTGTATGACTGAATAGGGAAACTAGATTGTGAGCTCCATGGGGCAGGGACTGAAATGAATATCGGACCTCTTTAAAGCGTTGCGTAATATGGTAGCACTATATAAATGAACAAGCACATTTATACACTACTTCTTGTTCTCCTCTCTTTCTTAAGCACCCTCCCAATTTTTGATAAAAGCATTAGGTGTGGATTTAGAGTGCTTGATTGTTCATTATAAATAAACTTACTCAGTATGACCAGTGACATGGGTTGTCTTCCTGCACTGGAAGTTAAGCAAAATGGCTCACATGGAAGGATGCCTTCAGTGTATGCAAGTTAAGCCCTTTACCCACATTTTACACACCCCCTCTGAATAAAAACGAAAACAAATAAATACAAACCTGAATCCTATATTATTAATAATTAATGCAGGGGCTTGGGGAGGGGTATCCTCATTATTTAATTTATCTTTCCCAGTGCTTTTACTTTGTGTGTTAGCCAATTGCCCATGGTACTGGTGAAATAAAATGATATAGCTAGTGGGTAGTTAGATGATTTCCTGTTGTTTTCAGAAGCCAATCTGGAATGCCAATAGCTCTCACAGTTTCTGTAGAGGATTATATGGGAACCCCAAGAGTCGGAGGAGATAAGACTTTATCATATTTAAATGGGACACAATTAAAGGGAGTAGTATAGTCACAGGGATGGACAGAATACAGATTCTACAGTCATACTAGTCAACAATAATGTGATGAGAAAGAGCAGTAAGTACTGTATGTATGGTTATGGTTAAACTGGGGTTTGATTATGAAAGTATTATGAAATATTTATGTTTCTGCAATATTTCCATGAATCACTTTATTTTAACAGACAATTACAATACATTAACACTTCCCCAGTTGGGTTTTGTGAATCTGGATTATTTAAAGCTCAGCTGAAAAACAATGGTATTGAGAGTGAGTAGGATAAAAGATTGTTCCTGCAATAATAATTTCCATTTTTGGTGTTAAAAAATAACTAATTTATGCTAACAATAACTGATATAATAAAAATACAGGGCCTCTCAGCCTGAACTGCTATTTTATGAAGCATAAAATCTGTACCAGTGGGCTGTAGTGCAATTTAATAGAATATAATAGCTGGTGCTAGTATCTCATGACCACCATATTGAAACCTCATTTATTTGCTAAAGAATCCTGACACATCATCAAACATCCTGATTGACTGGTTGAGAACATCACATGGTACATGAATAACCTGTGAATATACTTAGTGCAGGTTTCACACATTCTCTGTAAGAAGCCAATGCTCATAACAACAGCTTTCTCAGGAATAGTGCGCTTTTTAAAGTCAGCGACATGTGTGAGGAACAGTATTATAATGTATGGAGATAACAACAACCATTTTTAAATGAGACATGATGGTTCCTTGATATCATATTCCTGATGGTGACATTGATAAGAGTTACTGGTAATGGAGGATACAATCTAAGAAGATTACAAATAATTAATGTGACTGCAGTGTTGCAGTGTTTTATGGCAGTAACCATGAGACTGCTATACTGTACAAGCCATATATATTTTGGACTTTTATAATATGTAATTCTTATGCTTTGTATATCTAGATGAATATTTACCTGTTTTCCTCCTCTCTTGTTTCATAATTATATATTTGATTGGTGGAATGCGCCCTTCAATGTTTTACTTTATTTTTAGTTTATTATTTGTGTGTTTTTGTTTTGTCACACTATGGCCCCTTTTATATCCAGGGTTATCCTTTACTAGAATCACATTCTCTTAGGAGATCCTGACTGACACGTTGGGTCCAGTGCCAATCTCACACAGGGGCTCCAAGGTGCATTATTACTCAGATGGCAGTTAACATTGCCATTAACAAATTTCTTTTCCCTAACACTATTTCTTGCATGCCCCATTTGTATCCTATTACTTGAAAAATAAGCAAATACCTGCAAACTGATAACATTCTTTTTCATTTGCAACTTCAGTCTGCCTTTGTACATTGAAATATAGAAGTCTATTCAATTTCCACTTCAGTCTTTTATAGCAACAACATTGTTACATATTTAGAAAACTTATCATTGAAAGGGAGTTCACCCTGTCTAATATCCAATCATTTTCTCAAGTAATGTCTTATCAGGAGTATTTAGCTCAGGTTTCTCCTTGACCTCCTAGTTAAATAATCACCTGTCAGCATTATTAATGTTAGTACAGTTGCAAATCATCTAGTAATCCATTCTTCATTGTCTTTTTTCACTCTAATTCAACAAAATCAATCAACAGCAAAAACGACACCATTCATTTACACCCTACACAGCTCTTTTCACCCTAAACAACCCAGCGATGTGTCATTGCTAATGTTAATCTAATGCAGGATTTCTAAACAATGCACTATTAAATGTTTCTCTGTTTCCAAATTGTCTTGGAATTTTATCCAACACAATTTAAGAAATAACAATCAGTTCAAGTTTATTATTTTATTGGCACTTATATTATAATTACTGAATGACCCTGTCCTGAAAATACCCTTAAAATAGACAAATATATGGATCAGATTTTACAGTTACAGTTAATGCTTATGTATTCAGCTTTTTAACTGCACTTTAAGTCATTAATTTTGCTTTATTTTAACCACACACATATGCCCACTACTGACCTTTTTCCAGCTTAAGCATTTTATCCTTATTATATATTAGGTCAAACTTACTTGCTGGAATTCCCACAATCCCCAATAAACCAGTCTCACATGAGCATTTCCAATACACCTAACTACTTGTAGGGTTATATAAGTAGAAATAAATCATTGGGGAAAAGATATTACCTTAAAAATGTACATTGCAAGGGACAATTTTTTGGGGTGGCAGTATCCTCCAGATTTGGATTGTTGTTTGCCTATACTAAACTATGTAATATTTTTTGTAGGCGCCACTACTGTGCTATGGACGATTGTTGTATGACTTTCTGAGATGTAGAACACAGACAGTTCCTATAAATATCTGTATTCACACAGTGTTAAATTATTCTGATGAATGGAGGTTTGCCTCTCAAGAAGTTGAGCAAATGTACACTTGTGTATAAAATACAAGGAGTAATACAGTGACAGACTGGGTTTTCTGGGCTACCGGGTGGCCCCACCCCTGCCCTTGCCACTTCATGTGATGCATGATGTCACATGACTTAAGCTGGTGAAAAGATCACAGCCATGTCAGGCTGGCATGCTGGGTGGTCCCCTTCAGGGCCCTGGGGGCTACTGGAAGGACCCCCATCAGGGCATGGCCAGTCTGACCCTGGAGTAATACCCCAATACAATTGTTTTGCAGGTTGATATCCTACCTTTTAAACTGGGAGAACACAGACATTTACCATAACATTTTCCTGCAGAGTTTCCTCATGCAACTAATATATATTCAGAGCCTCATTGATTAAAGTATGAATTCATTTCACTACAACTTGAGTCACATTGACAAAATAGACACAAATTCACTTCTCAGTATTAACTAAGTGGAGAATATACCTTTTCCCTAGGTCATGTTGTCAATAAGTCACAGTTGCCATGGTCAGTTTTGAATGAATAGTTGCTTTACGCAACACTGGAGCCCTGCCATCAACCCACCAATTCACCAGTTAAAGTGGCAAAGTCAAACAGGGGAATTCAGAGCAGTTCACTTAGTCACATTCACACCACTCTTCCACAGTCAATAATAGAAGTAGTCACCCATATTGATCACTTCGCAGACTATGCTCAATAAGTAAACATTGGGAAGTGAAGAATCAATGTAAATTCCCAGCTGTCCACAACTATTTGGACTTTAGTCAATGAGGCTTTTCATGTTCTCTTGATAACTGTAAGTCTACTAGGTATTGAATCAGCAAAAAATGCTTCATTATACTCCCTTTGATAAGTTTCACAACCAAGATGAAAATTTAGTTTTAGCATTCAGTTTAACATGTAATTTTACCAAAAGTATAAATTATCTTATGACTTTTGCCTCCTCAGAACATTATTTCTTTAAAACTGGGGTACATTAATGGGATCTTTCAAAAACCTAAGATAGACAGTAATTTATTTTCTTGGAAAGCAGCAAATTTCCCTGATAATAACCAAGTGTAGACTAATGAACATTTAGTTTTACCAAGATCAAGAAATTCAGATCCTTGACTCTCTTGCAAATTCCTTTGGAATTCTACTTTATTTTTTACTAATGACATGATTAATAATGTGTCCATTTTTGTTCAATAGAGAACTGACAATATTATTATGTTCTAAGTGCTGACTGTTTAACACTATTTATTTGCTTATTAAAAAGAAATGCATAAAGATTATATTACATCTTAGGATGTATTCTTGCATAATTCCAGAAAATTCTAAGCAACTCCTCAGAAGGTCTTATTTCTGTATCTTAGCTGATTCACTAGAATACTATCATTTCTTGTAAACGCTAGCAACATGGTCTTAACACGTGCTTTTAATAAATCTTTCTGTGTTACATTACCTTAAATAACTCAGTTTCTTGGTATACAGTACCAGAATCACAAAATTGCAAACAACCAGAGCTAGACAGAAACATAGTTAGGAGCACTGGCAGGACAAGTGGTTCAGGAACCAAAATTTGTTGTGAACATGATTTATCTGTGTTTTCTCCTTTTTATTCATTTATCATCTTTCCATTTTCATCACTTGCCATTGAGGAAATAAAAAATATATTTGACACAGACCATTGTCTATGTGCATCATGTTGGAACTACCCACTTTAAAGGGAACTTCTCTACATCATAAACAATACATTTTAAAGGGAACATCTCTACATCATAAACAATACATTTTAAAGGGAACATCTCTACATCATAAACAATACATTTTAAAGGGAACATATCTACATTATAAATAATATACAGTAGTTTGCTTAAGCATAAAACAGCTAGAACAACTTGCATTAGGAATAGTAAAGTAATTAATTAAATAAACCATGTTTTGTTTGTCTATATTATTGCTTCTTTAGTGATATAGTATCAGCTGTAGATTTATCAGAAGAGGAGGAAGGAGCCAGGCAGTAGGACCCCAGTACAGAAGTACTAACAGACCCTAGGGCACGGGGCCTAAGGTACACCAGGTATTCACCCAGATCCTTCACAAGGAGGTTATGACTTAGCTATACCCAGGTTAAAGCCCCTAGGACTGCTGTCCACTGATGGTCAGGAGCAACACTAGAAATGAAGAGCAAGATCACAGACAGACACAGGTTGCGGCAGGTGGCAGACAAGGATGGTCATTGAACAAAGAGGAAGGTCCGGACAGGAAGAGATCAGTCAAAAAAGAAAGGACAGGCAGAGGTCAGAACATGAGAGATGGAACTCTGCGACCACGAGAGTATGTCACTTCCCTGACATAATTTAACAATTAGCTAAAAATTTCCAGTGATCTCTTCTGCACAACTAACTAATGCAAATAGATCAATTAAGGAAAAGTTTAAGGCAAACCCTTCATGAGCGTTCACAGCTCTGTGGTACTGAATGTCTGTTAGTACTACAGTACTACAGCTAGTACTACATAGTTTGCGCAAGAGATTAAAGAGCACTCAGAGTAATTTTTTAATAGAAAAAAAATAGATACTTTTCATTTAATGCCAAAATTCATCGCTAATGAAAAAAAACATAAAACTAATAAAATGCATAACAAATAGTGCACAAAGGTATTTACTCATTGGCCAAGGCAATATGCACAGATTCACAAATAAATCTACCAATGGGAATATAGAAAATAATGCAATCAATTAAAATGGCTAAAGAGCACAACATGAGTGAAGGTCCATAACAGAATTACAAATGATTATACTGATGGGAAAGCAATGGTGGTACATTGTAAAATGCAAAGGATTTGGCAATGGTAAGGATTAAACAAATATATTAAAAAAGTTAATTAAAATATTTAAAAAATGTATGTTATATTTTTTCTATCATTGGTATAAAGAGAATTTATGAAATAAAGATTCAGATTTAAATTTAAGAAATAAAGGATTGCTTTACAAAATACACTACCAATTTACTGTTTAGAGATAAATGGAAAAAAAAATTGTTTATTTAACAAATGCATTAACTATTCTGTTAATTGTTTTTTCTGATCCTAACATTATTTAAAAAATTCCGTTTCACTTAGTTCCTTCAGCATTATTCAATATACAATTACCATTAAAATTGGTTTCCTGTTCTTCCGTGCATGAAAATATAATCTTTGATTACATATTATATATTCAATTATATATTATTATTTTATCTTGGAACATTAAAATGAATTGCAGCAATTACTGACCAAAGCATTTTATCAAGAGATAATTTACTTGTGCTGGAGATGCTCATGTATATATTCACCACTTTCGACACACAGAGTTATTTTACAAATTATAATACACAAATGTTGTTTTTAGTCCTTGGTTGGGGATTTTCCCCAGAGAGTTGGCCACTGTGAGTCTAAAAATAAATGTAAGCATAATATTATATTAATCGCACCACTACAGGGAACAGGAAATGCACATTGATAATATTATTTATATATATTATATTGTAAATACCAGTAATACTATGGACTCCTAAATAAAAGGTAATGTAGATCACTATCCAAAACCCAATGCAATGCTGTTCCCCTTTCAAAGAACATTAAAGAACATGTCTGAATGTCAGGAATGAGTAAGGTGTGCAGGGGTTAACCTGTCAATTGAGTACCATCCAAAAAGGCATAAGCAAAGACTATTTAGTTAAGCTGTTAACAAGCCTCCTTTGGCTGAGTAACAGGTTTTACAGGCGAGATCATAGCCAAACCTTTTGTTCCTGAATCTTGAATATACTGTATGCTAACTTAGCTTCTGAAAATCTCCAGGGGAGCTTATCTCTTGGTAACCTGCCATTGATCCTGAGGCAGAATGCTGACACACTGCTGTTTTGTGAGTGGATCAACCGGGAGTCTGGCCATTCTCAGTACACCTTCTCCTGAGCAGTGTACCAAGCTAACTACTTTTGGTCAGCTCCTGCAGAAGCACTGTGGAAGTGGAGGGCCCAGCAAGAATCTAAAGTGATGAACTGTAGTGCTATTCTCTGGAGCCCTACACTGGCCAGTAAGAAACGCTCTCCCTGCTAACCACTCCCAGCCTATCACTGTAGTGCTGAGTCATGAGCACTACCCGCTTTCCATCTGTACACTCCTGCCTCATCTGCATACAGTCTGTGCAGCACTTTAACTAAAGACAAACTCACCTCTGGTTTAGTTGCTTTCAAGCTCACTTAGCAGCAGTTTTATGGATTGGGACCTTTCCGTCTATCAACTATCAGTGTTTCTGCTATTATTCTTCACACAGCACTAGCTACTGGATTCCAGCATTACTGGACACTATTCTGAAGTTGAGCCGATAACAGAGAAACTTCAGTTCACACATGCGCTTTAATGAACTTTGCATTGGGATTAACAGGGGGTCTTAAGAAATAGAAGTAGTCTCTGCCTAGTGCTTGATTTTAGCACAAAACAGAGCAGCAGTTTTCTTAAAAAGGATTTTATATTTACAGGGGTCATGTTCTCTGCCAGCCTGGGAGAAGCATTAGTTTGCTTTCAATCTATCCATCTACTACTTGTTTCCATAGATACTGATCTCTGTCATTTCATTCTGCTTCTTTTTTATTCAAACAAGCAACATGGAAACCAATGATCTCTAATTATTTTGCAGGTATAGTTTTTCCATTGTGCTGCCACAATTCCCCAGGCCCCACAATTATTTTATTTTGGTAAAGTTACCTGTCAGTAACTCTGTCCTTGATGTCTGTCAGTTCTTTATCCACTAAGTCCATTGAACTAAAACAGCTCATTTAACAAAGGCATGAGTATAACCACAACCATGTATAAATGCTGCAGCTCTGCTATTATCAATATAAACAGACCCTTCATTGGCCTTTGACATACACCCCCTGCAACTGTGTAAAATTGTGCATTCAGACACACCAATTCTTGAAAAAAATGATTTTGCTGGATTGTTTACCATCGAGTTGTACCAATATGGTTATTCTTACTCTAGTCATTCGAAACATAAAGGTCCACTGCAGCAACTTTTACAGAATGCAGGCATTTCTTCCTCAAATAACCACCTTTCCCTTCAGTACTCACAGTCCCACAAGATCTTCAAGTTTCCAGTAGCTCCACAAGAGATATAAAGGGTGGTGAATGGATAATAGGTTTCTTGACAGGCATCCAAAGTGCATCTTAATGTCTAAGAGTACTCCAGCTTTATATCGTCTTGAAATCAAGCACTGGAAATCCCAAGTGACTTCACTTTTTTTCCCCAGGTCTTGAATCTTACTGTTTAAGAGTAATTCAGCTCTGTATCAATTTAAAAACAAGCAATGGAACTCACTGATGATTTCACTTTTTTCCCAAGCATTGAAGTAGAGCACACATTTTATACAAACTGCCGTAACCAAATTAATTTGTGCACTTATAAACAGTAAATCTGCATACATCATACATCAGTTTGGCTGAAGAGTTAAGCTTCCATAAATTTAAAGTAGTATTTCACCTTTATAAACTACTATTTGGGTGATATTGGCCTATAGTGTATTAATTTGCCCTGGAATAAATATGCTACTGAGATTTGAATAATAACAGCTGTTAATTTATTTAAAAAAAAAAAAAGATGAGGATATCCTATTGATTAATTATTATTTTATATTGCATTTGAATAAATGTATCATAAATAAATGGTAATGTACAAAAGTAGTTATTTCAGAAGTTTGTAAGCTTGCGTAATATGGAGAAAGGCCCTAATCACATTTGCAGCTTTATTGCTGTTATAAAAAGAAATCATGTGAAATAGGACATATTAAAGGTTATGGCAGAGTTGATTAATTTCAGAAATGATTGAACCTGATGTATCTCTGAAAAGTCACAGTGATATTGCTCAATTTTCAGTTTCATTGGGATCTGATCAATGGAAATTTACATCACATCAGAGTTCATAAATAGGAATTTTAAAATGCTGTTATCATATTACAAGTCAAAAACTTCAGTGTATCTAGTTGCACACTAACTAAAGTCTTAGAAGCAAGGGTGTTGTAGTCTAAAATACATTTAAGATATTTTCAAATGTACATAATCATTGTTTCCACAATGGGTCCAGATACTACTGATTATATCACTTGCTACATGTATACAATCACCTTTCACTTTTGGTGGGTTACACAAACCTGGGAAAAATCTGGCAACTTTTATGGTCAAACGAGCAGAGATCAGTAAAAATACTGAGGGAAAAGAGGAAGCTACATAAGTAGATAGGTTTTCAAGAATTGTGAGTGGTTGTAGGTAAAAATAAGCAAGGTGTCATTATTCTGCCTTTTCTACTCTGCATGGATTTGAACTTGCAATCTGTTGTTCATTATATGTTTCCAAATTCATTATACTATTCAGTGGGATCTTTGCATTGTGTTACAACTGTCTCTGTGCCTTGGTTTCTTTTTTCTGTATTTGTCTGTGGTTTTTTTTTACATTTTTCATGAATTTCCTGTGTTTCTCTGGTTAGCTGCAACTTGTTAATTTTTTGCCTTTTCGCTGTCCCTTTCTAGTTCTGTTGATCATGTTCCATTAACTCAGTATGGGGACAATTATTGGGTGCTGGAGCAGAGTTGTTCCACCAGAAGAAAGTCTGGAGCACCAAAATGGTGTTCAGGAGTTGCTGGGCTCTCTGACATTCTGCAGAGGTGATCTAGGGCCTTCTAGCTTCCTGTTTCCTGGCCTACCCCATTGCCATTGTAATGTGACATAAGGCATATTCTGACTTGTACCACTACCTTTGCATCTTTTTTGGAAAAAATACAACTCTGAAAAGGCAGCATCATCAAAACATTTCATTCTTCTATATTGAGAATAAATTTATTTCTCAGTTAAAGAACATAAATATTAAAGGGTATGTAAAGGTAGTTATAAATCAAGGGTTAAATGTGTCTTAACCCTTAGTTTTTATCCAGCCACTCAGCTAATAGCTCACGGTATTCGTAGTCCCTTTCACTCTGACTGCATCTGCTATGAGACAGTTGGGGAAATGCAAGGGGGTGGAGGGGGCATGGCTACAGTGGTGAAGGGGGAGTGGCTATGCACTGTGCTGCTGGAGATGATACGAGTGAAATTAAAATGACTAGGTAGGAAAAGTTTAAGCAAAAAATAACACCTACCAATGACTTATTGGGTAAAAACTGAGGGGGTAATTCACCATAGTGCGAAGTGAGCTCTGGATCCTTCGCATCACTTCGCACACACTGATATGCACTCGCTGATGTCCTGCACGTGGACAGTTATAAATCAAGGGTTAAATGTGTCTTCACCCTTAGGGGGTAATTCACCATTGTGCGAAGTGAGCTCCAGATCCTTCGCATCACTTCGCAGACACTATTATGCGCTCGCTGATGTCCTGCACGTGGACATCAGCGAACGCTTTAAAGGGATTCCAGTCTCAGCGAGGCACCTCGAATGGTCTCGCTGAGACTGGAATCCCTTTATAGCGTTCGCTGATGTCCGCATGCAGGACATCTGCGAGCGCATAACAGTGTCTGTGAAGTGATGCGAAGGATCTGGAGCTCACTTCGCACAATGGTGAATTACCCCCTAAGGGTGAAGACACATTTAAACCTTGATTTATAACTGTCTTTATATACCCTTTAAGAAGGAAGTCCAAACTGTGACCCAACTCTACTGGATCATATTGGTACAAATTATGGATATTCATTTTTGATGCTATTTGAAAATATATATTAATAAAACTTTTTTTTAAAGTTTTATTAATATATATTTAATAAAATTTGCTTCTCGGCCTTTTGGCTAAGATCAACTGTAGTTGTCATTCTAATCGGGTAATGCTGGGAAACTGACACGGTAGCTTGATCTGATGCCTTGGTCAAAAACACTTATGGCATCTCAGCTCCAAGCCCAG
Source organism: Pipa parva (assembly GCA_019650415.1). Taxonomy (NCBI): domain Eukaryota; kingdom Metazoa; phylum Chordata; class Amphibia; order Anura; family Pipidae; genus Pipa; species Pipa parva. The sequence goes on from WMED01000011.1 coordinate 28,126, forward strand.
AGGTGAGGTCATGTGTATACTCCAACCAGGCAAAGGGACCCTGTCGTAACGGTTGGTCAGCCGCCCTAAAAAAGCGGACAGACCAGGTTTCAGGTCCTGCGGGACGGTTGGAAAGGTGCACATTGACCAACGTTCTAGGGTGACCCGAAGGTAATGTCTTGTGTACACTCCGACCCCACCGGGACCCTGTCGTAACGGTTGGTCAGCCGCCCTAAAAAAGCAGACAGACCAGGTTTCAGGCCCGTTGGTTGACCGTCGTGAGTAACATACACTTGACTAATGTCCTAGGGTCTTGTTGAGCAGAGGTTAAGTACCATATATAAGTGAGCAGGTGGGCATACGCTAACCTGTATAAAATATATATATATATATATATATATATATATATATATATATATATTAATAAAACTTTCTTTCCCAATGGTATTTTGATTACAATGTGATTTTCAATCTAATGGTATTTATCTGCATAATAATGTTTGTATATGCTGAGAGTAGGGATTACTGAGGAGTTGTGCAATGTTTTCCATACAGCAATTTAAGCTGAGGCAGACAGCATTTTTAGCATCAAAAGAGGAATTGCACAAACAATAAAAGCTATGTTTAAAAAGAAATGTATTTTCTTCTTTTCTAATTTCCATTTCCATTCATTTCTTGCAGATAATATATAAACTGGTTTTATGATTGTGGAAAAAAATTGTATTTCTTTTGTCATCATATAGTGCTGCAACCCTAATGGAGAATGTGTAGAAGCAAATATCTATTATTTTTCTATTAAGGATATAAATAAAAGAGATGATCTATTGCTAAACCAAAGCATTTCATGACATGTTGATCAGTTTGATCATTTAGAGCTAAATGGTCCAGTACTGGCAAAGCTATCTATACTGAAAGCAATGCAGCCAATCATATACAAGAACCTGCTTCTATCTGTTATTCAATGACAATGGAAAAATGTACATCTCCTGGCATTGCTTCCTACTCTGGACACACATCCTTAAAACAAATATCCCTTCTTAAACAGCATTAGGAGCTTAATTGAATCCAACATGATGCATGTTCTCTGAGGTGGCATTCAGTAAATTACCCTTCTGGATCCTAATGAAAAATTCATATCGTTCTTAATTTTTGTCAAAGGATAAAATATGTTAGGGTAAAAACAAGGCTAAAGTAGTGAAAGATTAAGTAAATTATGAGAATGTTCAAAACATAAGGAATCTTAGCGAATTTTCAAAAGCCACAATGATTTTATCAAGTCAGAATAGTAAGCCCTGAGCATTCTCAATCCACAGCTTACATTCTGGCTCCCTGCTAATTACCATTATTCGTCTGGTTGCTGGTTTTATTTGAAATTTTAACACAGTGGCTTACAGAGTAATGCATCTTTCCCAGGCATTTTCTAATTATCGAAAACTTATTTTGTCACATTTAAGAAGAGAATTATACAATTATTTAATAAGACAATTGTAACAATCATTTGTATTATCAGTCATAATGCATTTAGTAATGCTATTAAAAAGACAGATACATTAACTAACTTTACTTGAAATCAACTAAGCCTGTTACCAGCTTCAGAAGTTTAGTTTATCTAAAAAATGTACAGTGATTTTTCAGTATATTACATGCTACAGTACTGAAATATGTTTTTCTTGACTTTAGTGAATTAAAACCTCCCTTTGCTTTTTTATAAGCTCTAGTAATATAAAACCATAACCTATCCATTTTAAGCATATAATGTAAAAATAAATGTTGGAATAATATCTAGATGACAAAGAATAATACAGGAAGATAATATTTATATTTTTTTAAATAATGGAAAACATGGTTTACTTTCAAGGTTGCTATATTTTAGAAAAGTATGTTCAGAGAATGTACAATATTCATTTAATATAATTATTGACTGCACTGTAATATATACAGTAAGTATCATAAAGATTTTTAAAAGCAAGTCTAAAAGAAGACTGTAATGTAATTAAATATTTCATTACTGTAACTAAAAAAGTGCTCATAGCTTGTAGATAATCATATGACCAGTAATAGGAACCATTTTCTATTATTACGTAACGTAAATGTTAAAGCACATGCAAGCTTTAGAAGATTATTTACTAATAACCTTATACATGAATATAAATACATTAATTATTTGTCAAATTTGATATTAGTAATATATTTATATATTAATTTGTAATCTTTGATTGTATAGTCTTTATGTTTTTTTTAATTTTCATCATGGTATTTATGTTAATGTTTCATTGTATAGTATACTGTATCTGTCAATGTTTCATTGTATAGTATGTAGGGATTTCACTCACTTGCTGCGGTAGTCTTTTCCAATAAACGAATTTCCAACTGTTTTCTTTCTTAAGAAATGGTGTTTTTTACAGAAAGTCCAAAAAAACGAAACAGAAATTCAGCCTGGCTTGGCAAAATAATAACATCAAACAAAATAGCAGGGATGTACAGTGTTTCCTTTCAAAATTAACTTTCTCCCACAAACATGAACCTCTTAGGGTTAGCCCATAAATCTGACTTCATGGAGTCCCAGTGGTCTTTTCCACTAACCACACCATTGCACAGCTAAACACACACACACAGAGACTTTCTCTGTCTTTCTCTCTCTCACACTGAGAGAGACTCAGGGGCTCCCTCCTAGCTAACTTGTGCTTCTTTTACCTTCTAACACACAGGTGCTCTAAATTAGTCAAAACCTGAGATGGAGTATAGGAGTGGCCTTCCCACCCAATCTCTGCAGCCACTCCTAAACCCTGGGCCCCAATTCAGTTTAAGAAAACTATGGTCAGTTTAACCCTGTCAGTCTCTAGTATTCCCAGGGTTTTTATGCTAGAGTTTGACAGGAGTCTACACGGCACATATACTCCATCCCTAAACTTCATGCAAACCTGTTTACAAGTATTTATGTCAATGTGTGATTGAATAGTATGTGTGTTAATATTCGACTGAATAGCATGTGTGTTAATGTGCAATTGTATAGTATTTATGTTTATGTGCGATTGTACAGCATTTATGTTAATGTGCGATTGTATAGTATTTATGTTAATGTGCGATTGTATAGTATTTATGTTAATGTGCGATTAAATAGCATGTGTGTTAATGTTTGCTTGGATAGAATGTATGCTAATATTTAAATGGACAATATTTATATCTCACATTAAGTAGAATGATTTACTGTGATTACATCTGTATAAACCCAACTACTGAGATTTTAGTAATTTCCCATATATTTTACATCAGGCTACAAATATTAAGTTTATTTGAAGAAAAAAAAATGTATATATATATATATATATATATATATATATATATATATATAGTATATATACAGCATTCAAAGAAGCTGCAGCTTTTACAAAACAGGATAAAATCAGGACTTAAGTTGTATTCTTGAAGACAGAGTGACATCTAAAGGGATTGTGAAAAGCATCCACCAAAATGACAAAGTCAAGGGCATGTCACATTTTAAAAAAAAACAGATGAGTTTCAGGTTTGTTGTGCTTGACTGTCTCAAATAACCATGAAAAGAGGATCAGATTCCAATTTTAATGATATGCCTCAGGGTGCCCTCAGGACAAATGGTATTTTTATCTGATATTTTGCAGATCTACTGTAAGGGAAAGGGGGAAATCAACTTTCAATAGATTCCATGCCCTGGTGTCAAAAGTAATCCAAGCAGGTAACAAATCTATATCGTAACATACTGTCATGCAAGGCAAGCTGAAAGCATTTACTAATGAATATAGCAGCCTATTTTCAGAATGGGGTTACGTTTATTGATTCTCTAATTAGATCTGCATTCCCAGGTGTTGGAGGATAATACAATTTCAATTTTCTGTTCCACATTTTTGTCCATAACATCTAAAATGTTTTGGGTGTGGAATCAATAGCAGTCATTACCTATTGATTCAGGTGAACAACAATATCAAGATTTATAATCAGAGGCTTTTTTTGTTTGTTTTGTTTGTTCCTTTCTGCATATCCTCTCTAATTCCAGGAATTTTGAACAAATGCAAAGCAAGAAGTGCCTGTGCTAAAAAGTCAAACTTTAGAATTAATCTTAATGATTCTGCTCACAATAAGCAAGAACGTGGTTTCTCATTAACCTCATACAGATGTTACAAATGAACTAATTACTTTCTCTGTAGCACACACCTACTGCGACATTATTTCTTTTGTATATGCTTTCTCACTTAGTAGTTATTATCCTATGGCAGTTCTAAAGAAATCTTATTTTCCAAGGTGGCAAAATTATCATTAAATCTCACATGTTAACAACTAATTTAGCTATTTTTATATAATTCTCCTTAGGAAATGGAATTAAAAGACCATGTGATATACATTTATGTACATGCAGACATCCCCTGCAATTATTAGGCCTTACTTCACTTAAAATTACCAATTGCAAAGCAAATGATTAGTGCTGTTTTGTGTCACAAAGGAGAATTTTCTTTGTTTTTTGTACTGCGATTTCATCGTAAATCCCTGTCTGGTTATAAAAATCTTGCATACCGTCTCAGTCTGAAGACTGCTGAATTCCTTTTTATTCCATTTAGTGCACACTACTTTTATATGTAAACCCTACGTGACAGACATTATTTCAAGCATTAAAGCACTATTTAGGGAAATTGCTATTGTATCATAAATCAGGTTGAACATTTGACCAGTTTTATGCTTAACACAATACTGCGTTCTGCTAAAGTGCTTTGCTGTGCAGTTTGCTGCTTAAAGGGGATTTAAATAAAAAAAAATGTTTGTTTTTTTAATATTTCATTGTATAATTCCAGAACAAATATTTTTTCCAATATATTTGTTTGTTTTTTTTTTCTAATGATATTTTACTGTTATTGCTAGTAATGGATACTGGTATTGTCTTCTCCCCAGATAAACCTTTACTTAGGGCAAAGGATAGTCTCGATTAAAAGACTGTTTAATTGTTGCACTTCCCAATCTGTGGAATAAAAAAATGTTCAGTTTGAAATAAATTGCTGTGTTCATAGTCAATGAAAAGTTAGAATGCATTCTTCAGGGTTTAAAGGAGAACTAAAGTCAAAAAAATAATAAACAACAGTTAAAATACTTACCTTATACAGAACTGGTTGATTACAGTAACAGCATGAGCTGTGCTGTAATTAGCCGGCTCGTGATGATTCCCCTGATGCTTCTCACAGCGCTGGCTGACTGGCAGCCAGCACTGCAGCTCCTCCCACCCTGTAACACCACGGGTGTTACAGAGCCTAAACATCATCACATTCATTGTGGGGGCCAATGAGAACACTCCCTGCAATGAGCATGATGATATAGAAGCTGGGGAAGGAGAAGAAGGAGCTGCACGCTGGCTTCTCAGTCAGCCAGCGCTGTGATGGAGGTGTTGAGGGAAGCTTCAGCTGCCGGCTAATTACAGCACAGGTCACGCTGTGACTTTACTTTGGGTCTCCTTTAAGAGTTTCAAGTTACAAAAATTCAGAGTTACTGAGGATCCTAATCAAAATAAAGAGAAAAACTTTACCACTGATGTCTAGGTAAGATTAAGCCCTATTTCACATCTGAAACTGAGTTGGTCAGTAGGTCCAGCTGCTTGTATGATAAAGCATCCCATGATATTCTATGACCCTCACAATTATATACTTACACTATAATAGGTAGATTCCTTTACCCTGTTTCACTGTTATTTTTTATTTCCCTATACTTTTTTATACCACTGTTTTCTACAGGATCGATAAAAAAAAATTTGCCCTCAGAAAAAAAATCATTATCACTAATTATCAATCAGTTAAATTCAGCACACTAGTTAAATGCAGCACACTTTGCAGTTTTTATCTATTAGCTTCACCTTCAATTTCAGAGTGATATTGATATCCTTTTTCAAGTGGGAAACTTTTTTGACTGTGGCTAAGTGACAGGACCAAGTGCAAAAGTAAAAATGGGTTTAAACTAGCCTGAGACAGACAAACACTTTTGGGTGATAAACCCTGCTTTGAAAAGCTTTGTAAATAGGCAAAATTTCATTATCAATAAAAATAAGCTGTAAATCCAGTGTTAACTAGTCTAAAAACTTTTTGACTTTTGTAGATATTACACTATACATTCAGCTTGACGAAATGTAAATGATATAGAAAAATATGACTGCATATGTGAGAGAGGCTTCAGCCACACTGTGTACATATAACTTCACACCAATATTAAGGGGGAATTCAGGATAGTCCGAAGTGAGGTGCGGAGTGTTCACCTCACTTCGGACTGACTGATCTGCGCTTGCTGATGTCCTGCACGGGATTCCAGTCTCGGCGAGGCAACTCTTTTGGTCTCGTCGAGACTGGAATCCCTTTAATGCGCTCGCTGATGTCCGTGTGCAGGAAATCAGCGAGCGCAGATCAGTCAGTCCGAAGTGAGGCGAACACTCAGCACCTCACTTTGGACTATCCTGAATTCCCCCCTAAGTCCATAGCAAAATAAACGTTTAAATAATTAAAAGTCAATTTGTGTGCTTATTATATTGTTATATAGAGCATCATATCTACCTAATGCTAAATACCTGAGAAGTGGGTACTCTGCTTTAGCCTGCATTTTCCACAGTAACATCCTCTGATTAACTAAAGGATTAACAATGGACCACGCCTCCTCCATACAGCTGCTGACTAGAAATATTTAGTGTCAAGTAAAAATGCTTTCTTTCTCTTTTTTGTATTTATATTTCATTATTTATTTTGCTAATACTATTTGCAAAAAATGTAATTTACTCCTGGGTTTCGTAATTTTTTCTTTATTAAGCAGTGACTTCTGCAAGTTTAACTGTTTCATTAAGATTCCTGCTTTCAGTCCATTTTAAAATAATTTTATATGCCTAAATGTGGTAGCGTCATCCAATGGCAAAGTAAAGGTTTTACCTCCAGCTCTGCTTCAATGAGAGGTAATGAGTAAAGCATTCAGTGAGTTTAAAACAATTTCTATTCATTGACTAGTGCAGTATCAACATTGCTTCAGGATTACAACCACCAACTGATTTAATCCACTTTAACCATCTGCTCCCCCAAGATTACCCAATAACATCAGGACAAGAAAGGTAGGGTTAGAAGGCTACAGTTTTATTATTTAAACCAACAGACCAAGGGGGGAATTCACCATTCAGCGAAGTGAGCTCCGAAGCCTTCAGCTCACTTCGCA
>WMED01000011.1:35485-60464 GCA_019650415.1 Pipa parva
TGATGTCCGCCCGCAGGACATCAGCATGCGCATAATACCATTTGCGAAGTGAGCCGAAGGCTACAGAGCTCACTTCGCTGAATGGAGAATACCCCCCCAAATAACTTTCTTAAAGTTACGTATCCATTACAATATACACACTTTGGGAATGATTTCCCCTTTCTAAAACATAACTTTTTCCAATGCCTGCCCACCATGCTCTACCCATAAGAAAGTAGTAGCAGGGAAGTCAATCACCAACCAATCCTGGGGCCAAGCTATAGGAGTCACCATTATATATATATAAAACCATCTCCTCCAGATAACAACTTCAGGGTAAGCATTTACAATTCCCCCAGGCCAGTGCTGAGACAAACAAAAGAGAGACTGTTTTGATGAAAGAATACCGTAATCTTATAAACAATACAATATTTTCATTTTCATTCAAACAGGTGTTTCTTTTAAAGCATAATTTTTTTTAATACTTCACTTTTATGATCATTATAATATTATTAATATATTTTATAACAAATAAAAACAAGTCATATACATCAAGGGTGGGAGGGAGGGATGCTGCTTACCTGATTCTAGTGCAAAATGGCTATGGGAAAACCTTGAACCTCCCACTTCCTTTTTGCCCATTACACCTTCCTTTTGTAGTTCCTAGCTAAGTCAATAGCCCTTGTGAACAGGTCTATGGAAAAGTAAGAGAGGGAGTGTATCTGCCGTTTAGACTCCTGTCAACTCTGGCATAAAAACCCTGGGAATACTAGAGACTGACAGGGTTAAACTGTCAGTAGTTTTCTTTAACTGGAATTTGGGCCCAGGGTTTAGGAGTGGCTGTAGAGTATTGGGTGGGAAGGCCACTCCTACACTCTATCTCAGGTTTTGTCTAAATTAGAGCACCTGTGTAAGCTTTAAAAAAAGAAGCACAAGTTAGCTAGGAGAGAGAGTCTCTGTCAGTGTGTGTTTAGCCGTGCTGAGGTGTGGTTAGTAAAAAGATCACTGGGACTCCGTGGAGTGAGACTTATGGACTAAGAGGTTCATGTTGGTGGGAAAAGACTGGAAACTGATGTTATTCGTTTGATGTTATTATTTTGCCAAGTCAGGCTGAATTTCTGTTTCATTTATGGACTTTCTGTAAATAAACACTATTTCTTAAGAGATAAACCGGTTGGAAATTCGTTTATTGGAAAAACTACAGCTGCAAGTGAGTGAAATCCCTACACCCCTTACACTATAGTGTATACACTACATTTTCAAGGGGCTGCTATTCTATTATGAGTGGGCATTTGATATGATTACTGTATATATCCAGTATTATTAATACAGTGAATAATCAAATTGCCAATATTGTACCTTTTCTGCAGAAATTGCTTGCTCTGTACATTAGGCATTTAGCTATCCTGAATGAAACTATTGCAAATAAAATCTAACCTGGGAATAAGTAAATTATCTTTTTACAATCTCCAATATTCAGACTGCTTGTTATACTCTGATAAAAAGCGCTGTGCTGTTTATTTGTTTGTTTGTGTTTTCATCAAAAACATGTATGTTTATTAAAATGAAACATTTCAAAGTATCATTGATTTACCGTTTTTTGCCTTTTATCTCATGCATGCTGCTAATTAATCCTAAAAATACTCTCCAGGCTACAGTGATAAAAACAAACAATAGAGACTCTGGGAGTTTTAGCTATAGGCATTGGGACTCTTATCTCTGTTAAAAATAAATCAATATCACTGTTATGAAAAGAGATATGACTGCTGTGTTGGTAAAAGAAGTTATAAAATACCACCCCCATGCTAGCAAAACAAAATATGACCTTTTTGCAAAGTTTACAATTAAAATAAATGCATCTTTTCAGTGTTAAAATACCTAGCCTAACATTACAAATTGTTTTGTGTCACAATCCAATGCTTTTTATTAAACAATAGCCTGAATTTAAAGTCCCTTATCAGAGTTGACAATCATTTAGGATGCTTTTAAGATTTTTGTAAAAATGTACTGCCAATTTATATGACATATCAACTTTTCTCAAAAAATAAAGCTGCAACAGGATTCAAAGCAAAAGAAAATTAGTGATTCCAAAAAATAATTGTCTACTCAGGGTCTTATTGACTAAAGGGTGAATTCACCAGTCCAATTCATCTTGCAACAAATTTGAGTCACAGCCAAAATAGATGCAAATTCAATTCTCAGTACTGACTAAGTGGAGAATAGACTTGTTGAACAGTTGGTTAGTGGCGATCACTGTCGCTTGCATAGTGTGGAGTAGTGAAGCGGATAGAAGTAGGATGTGAAGTCATGTGAAGTGAGTAAAATTTGACAAGTGAAGTGCAGTGACATCAGTCTTACCATATCTCACTAACTGTATTCTATTTCTATGTCATCTTGTTCCTAGGGCATGTTGTCATTTAGTCACAGTCAACATTCTCATTTTTTAATTAATAGTTGCCATGCACAACACTGGAGCTCTGCCACCAACCTCCCGATTTGTCACTCTGACGTGGTGAAGTCAAACAGATGAATTTGGAGCAGTTCATTTAGTCGCAATCACACCTTCGACACACTCCACAGCTTAGTCAATAGTAGAAGTACCTGTGCATACGCAGAGTAATGCAAAGTGCTCCATAAGTTTGCGACTATTGTAGACATCCAAATTGGTAACGTATTCGCCATTTCCCAGAGTTTGCTCAATAAGATAACATGGGGAAATGACGAATAGATGTGAATTCATAGCTGTATGTCACAATTCGAACATTAGTCAATAAGGTCCTCAGTATTGTCCAAAAACTTCCTATAATCATATTTTTGAGATATTTATGCAAGGATAAAATGTCATGCTTTCCATTTGTTTTTTTCACCCATTTCTTTTTTACCAGTTTTTAAATTATTTATTTAAAAATTTTCCAAGCTGAAAAAAAGTATATTTCCAGCTTATTTTGATACTGTGTTGATGTTAATTGGTTGCATTTTGAGGTAGTTCGATGAGACTTTCAACTGTCCACTTTACAAGAAGAAATAATGGTTCTTTCACATAGAAAAACAAGGCCACTATTGAAAAGGTGCTGTGAAGAGCCACCATCATAGCAAAAACTCACCAATGAAGCTTATACGGAAATCTGAAACCCCACCAAAAAGTTGCCAAAATTACCAGCAAAATGTATGGAAAACATCTGGATTGTACCACTTAACAATTGCCCTTTTATAAATGTGCCACATATAATTTACTAGGCATAGGAAAGATACATCTTTATTGATCTTGATTTTTTTCTTACTGCCACATCAAATCTTTTACTCATTTTGCCTTATTTCTTTGCTAGTACTAAGTATCTACACTAATCTTGGTAAATATAACACACAGGCAATGCCGGCTCTGCACACAGGCAATGCATACATTTATGAGTCTTAAAGGACCACTGACACCATAAAGAGAAAACATTCCCATTTGTACTGGTATGTCAGTTATTCATATAACTTGTAAAAATGCTATATTTGAAGCTGAATTTCTTATTTTATTGGCTTATGTTTGCTTTCTTTTCCTCAAACTATTTTACTGTGAGTATCAACAAGAAAAATCAGATATACAGAGACATATAAAAATGATATAATAAATAGCGCATATAATGTCCTCATCTCAACAATCCAACAATAAACCCACAAATGGATTCTGTAATAAATACAAAGAAATGTCAGTCCCTTGTCTCTCACTTGTTTTATCTGTAATCACAATAAAAATAATTTAACTGAATTCTACGTGGGGAAAACATATTAATCCACCACATAGTACATCCAGGGAATCCATATCTTGTCATATGCCTCAAGATCATTGTTCAAAGTGTAGGTCTTTTTTTCATTCATCTCTGTATTTATGATTTTGTCTTTTACTGTTGTATTTGAAAGAATGGAAGTTTCTCACTTTTTTTGTGATATGAATGTTGGCAGCATTAGGATATCTAGAAGATTTTTTTCTCATAAGAATAAACAGCAGTATCTATTGAGAAGGATGCGATCAGGAACTAGGTTAGTAATGTTACCATTAGCTCTCAAAAACAGATACTTCATCAGGCATGTCAACCATATATTTTGAATAGGAAATCTGATTGGCTCTGATGCAAATCATTCAAAGCTCTGCAGTGTGGCAGAAGGCTGTATAAAAAAACTAAGGATGCCCATGAACAGTAGTGCATGTAAACAAACATATACAGAAGGTGGTTTTCATAGGGGAACAATCTTTGTCACTTATTTTACATTTTCACTCTTGCAATGTGTGCTAATTGACTAGTCCTATATTGGTCTATAGTAAAAGCTTGCCCAAATCATTTAGGATCTTCAAGTATATTAACTACCATTAAAAGGCAATATGGAGTTGTAGAAGTTGCGCTAGAGTCCCTATAGGTAGGGTGTTCAAAAGTTGCTGGGAAATAATAGGAGAGGATCAGTGGTTAAGCTAGAAGCAAGGGAGGGAATTTTGGACTGGGCCCCCTAGACTTTCTTCCCAAACCTCCATACCCCCAATTTCCATTATTTTCAAAAATGGACAAATACATTCCCACAAAAATTGATAAGTTCACAGGCAATTTTTCTGCAGCTACCTGCACTGCAACAATGTGCCCCATGGCTGTATGTATAGTAGTTACCTACTAACTTTTATAGACAAGCATTTTGTCACTGTTTGTTGGCCTTTTGTCACAGTTTTAACCGCATGTAGCAAAACTACGTCTAAACACCAAGGTGGGGAAATTTATAAAGGTCATTTCAGCCTACTTGCCACAATTAAATCCATTTTGCTGTTTTCGCCACATTTTTTCCTTTTCACTGCATTTTTGATTTCCCTCAGTTTATGTAGTGCTGAATAACATTTTTCGATATTGAAAAGATTGATATTAATAAATGTTGATGCATTAATAGCACACTTTACATTACTTTCTATAGAGCTCCTTTTCCATCGATATCACTGATCTTTTCGATGAGGACTTAGAAAAATTGGGGCATATTTACTAAGACCATTTCGACCATTTTCACCCCATGTGCCTGTCAATTTTTGTTTCCCTGTATTTTTCGATTTCCCTGATTTATAAAGGATCGATAAAGATGTTTCCCCATCAAAATAAATCATTATCAATAAATATCGGTCTGTTAACAGGGTCACTCTATGCAATGCTTTTCTAAGAAAGTTCCTTCCACTACAGATCAATGTCTCTTTTTGATGGGAAAATATTTTAGACATTGGCTGAATAACAGGGCCAACTCCATAGGGAATAAAGGGTTTTTGGGTGGGGAATTCTTTTGGGTGATAAAAATTGTTTTTGAAGAGCTTAGTAAATAGGAGAGAACAGCTATATTGTTAAATATAGGCTATTTCTCCTGAACTTACTAGTCAAAAACCTGCTTAACTCTAGTAAATGTGCCTCTTAAAATGTTATAACCCATCTCCTTATCATAATAAGAATAATAGGTTTTTGCCACGCTCTACCAGGCAAACACTTCTCAACAATAAAAAAAGTCAGAAGAGGCTTTATACATTTTGATAGTGGTGATAGCTATATTTTTTTACCTAATTAAAGGTATATCAATATCGAGATACCAGGAGAAAACTATTTAGATTCTTAGAAATATTCCGCTTAGACTAACAGTGCAGCTTTTGCTTGATGTAGGATATGGTTGTTTGTTCCCAGTAGGGGTTTCTTAGGCCCCAGTGTGGTCACTTCAACTGCACTCCCTGTAATTGTACTCCTGGAGAGGCTACAGTTAGTTGATGTGGAGAGCAACCAGCCCAGCAGAGATAATGCAAAAGGGCAGAATGAGTCATTCTCAATTGTGACTCAAACATCATAGATACTAATTTGGCTATTCTAACCACTTTAAAGTAGTTAATCCAATTTAGTAGGAAGGGGTAAGTTTGATACAAACGTAAGTATCATCTCTAAAGTGTACATTTATGGGTCTTATGTTACGCAACGCTCTACAATTCAACAATAGAATTATAATACAGACATGTTACTGATACAATTGGATGGAAGTTCCTACCCCATAGAGTTTACAAGGCAGAATCTTGGATTTATTATGATAAATGTTAAATGTTAACAACAGAAATGGAAAAGCTGTCCAGGAGGGTACCCCCCCCCCCCCCCCCCCCCCCCCCACCAAACCCTACAAATTCATGAAGCGCACCAGAAAGTTGAACTAAGTCAAAATTAAAACATTTTTTAAATAAACTGACATATTGTCTCCAAACATCTAAAGACTTTTTTGAAACAACATATTAAAAGAATCCTAGGTTTATTAACAGATGAAACATCTTCATTTTGTTGGTGTTACGATCACTTTATAGTTGTGCAGTACATTTTACAAAATTATATGAACAGAATAAGTTTTCTTGGATATGTGTATTGGAATTTATCGGAAGATTTTACCAAACATACTTGCTTCTAAACATTTTAGGTCACAGATGAAAATTGCAAAATTCTCAGACAGATAATCTTGTTATTTATCAAGTGTTCAGCATCATTATTGATGTTAGAAGGACTGAAGAGAAGTTGGACACATTAAATATTTATGAAAACAGAGACTGGATTTATGGGTATGAAAATGGCAGAAGAGATATCAGAAAGGGGTATGAATCAGACAAGAAAATGTACTTAATAGGAGCAGGTAAAGATGAAACTAGGGCTAGATACAATTAGGAATATCATGTACAGCATTTCAAATATTTTCATGAAATAAATGCAGGAAAGAGAAATTATTTGAGAAAAAAACTACACGTAATAGTCACAAAACATCAAAATTATTTTCTTCTTAAATTAGGGCAAATATGTTGTGCGGCGAGATTGCTATAAGAAGCAGAATCCAAAGCATTGTTAAAATGAGGAAGGACAGAATGTTTCACTGAGTTCTAGGTAATTTAATATGCATGTAGGTTACCTTTACCCTTTGATTAACAAAATGTTTTCATCACCTTCAATTATATGGTGAAAACAGTGACTGCTCTGCAATTTTTCTAGCATGGGAATTGTACCCCGTGAAGCGAGTTCTTTAGAATGTTGTTTTTCGGTTTAGCAGCCAGATACACTGATATAACTCATTGCTGCATTCCCTCTGTTCTAGTTTTCAAAGAATTTGTGCTTCATGAGAATATGTATTAAATACGCTGAATAACTGTATAGTCTTCTGGTAAATAGGATACCATTTCCACAATATATTCTAAGTAGTTTGATCTTTTCACCTCATTGGACTTAGCCATTCTGCATTGCTGTAATAATGTCCTTTAGCATTATTTTTCTATTTTACCGGCTCCAGCGTGAGTGCATGAAAGTTTCTGATTTAAGGGAGAAATGAAAGCAATGAATAGCTGTTGTTTGGTACAGTGTTAAGAGGTAAAGAAGCATTGTTACAGGAACAGACAGCAGAAATTGCTGGATCTCACAGCCATGATAATAGCAAAGTCTGACATTGAGTATGCCAAGGTCATTTATTACACTAACGGAATACAGGAATTGTGTTCTGCCTTTTTAGAGCAAGTGAAAGTGTTTCTTTTCTCTGACAAGAACATTAAAATCTTTGTACTTTCAAATGTAAAGTGATCTATGTCTAAATAGGATGGTCAGATGAATCATATGATGGCTTACCATAAGAATATACACATTAGAGCAAGCACTATTGTAAACATGTTATGATCTATAGAAAACATTGTTTCCTTTCTCTTCTTTAATCTTATGTTGTAAAAAATGACAATCCCCCAACATTTCACATGTCCATCTTAACTAAGGCATTAAAGTGCACCTGTCACCTTAAAACTCTAATACTAATTTAGGTTCTTCTAATGAAATAAACATTTTGTAAATATATATATGTATTTTAAAAAATGTATCTTTATACAGCATTTCTCTCTGTTATCTTCCCTGTCAGCTTGCCTTTTCTTTCCCAAGTTGGGTGGGCGGGGCTAAATTATGATTGACGTTATAGCTCCTCTAATCAGATCCCTGCTAGATTTTGATTTAAGGGATCTGATTGGAGGAGCTATAAACACATATTTCTAGACATTAGAATAGCTAATTTCACCGAACTGCCCCCAGTGGTAGGCTATGTAAGCTGGTATTTAGACATGGATGTAACCGTCTGCCTAAAATGCTAATGTGATCATTATATCTGTCTTAAGCCCCAGATTCTCGCTAAGGGTGAAATTCAATAAACTCAGAAAAGCCTGATTTCACAGATGATATTAGATAGCACATCTGGAAACTGTTGTCTTTGGAACACCTTGCCTTTAACTTGCCAACTGCATGTAACTTGGCTTTGTTACTTGAAATTGGATTTGTAATTTCCTTGTATGACTTAAGTTATAAATGCCTGGTACAATTCAGATCCAGGTGAAGAATTACTTTAAGACTGGTTCAGACAAAAATTTAATGTCAACATTAAGATATTTACCAAAGTTATTCAATATCGGAAATATTGTTCAAGCAAGGAAAAATATTTAAAAAACTAAAAATGCAGGAAATTGGGGTTCTAAATGACCAAGAAATCTCTAATTTCAGGACATCACATAAGTATCACAAGGTATTATTCAGCCCAGCCAAACAAACATCTAAATTAAAATAGTGGCCACAGCACTGAATAATATTTTCTTTAATTCAGTAAAGAAACAGTATGGTGGCTTTCAATTCTAATAATTAATGCAAATATTAACATAAATGATGCATTCTATACAGTGAAATCCATGCATGGATGTTTCTTGAACATTTATAAAAATGCTCTCTTCTAATAAATTTGGTATAGTATTATATTATCATTATACTCTGCTTCAATTATACTATTTATACAAGTTTGAAAGCTATGATTTTGCTTTGCTTATCTCTCAACACTAATAACCAAATGGGCATTTTCTGTTAGCATTAAATAATCCCATAACAATTAAAGTCAGACAAGGCTCATGACTGATGCGTCAAAGGGCAATCTATGTCAGTAAGTAAAGGCTTAGACCTCCATGCCTATATTATTAGTTTATAAATCTGGGAGGTCAGTGATCAGCAAATCCATCACCAATGTGCATATTGCATCACTCTAATGAGCAACAAAAAATACTGATATGCCCAGGAACTTACATATATATTTTATAGCAGCCACAGATGCTGTACTAAGTGCTGTAGGGATCACAACTCTTTCATATATTTGGCTTCCGGAAAACATTTTAATAATAATGAAAAATCCCCACCAATTAATTTTATTAATTATATTTCTGGATTTCACATCATCTATATGGGTTATTGAATTCATATTTTATTTAACATTCACTGAAAATATAAACTGGCACAATCTGAAATCAAAATAGTTTTAAACAGAGACAAACCAGTCTAATAAAATCCAGAAGCAATGAAGTAACAAAAACATGTATGAACATGATTTATCCTTTGGCCTGAAATCTACCTGACAAATGTCTAGAGGGTAGCTTAATAGTGCTTGTACTATAACATCTTATATAAACCTTCCATCCAGGCCCTAAGTGCATGATTGTATATGTGACATAAATTTCAACATTAAAGATGAAGTTAAAAGTTCAGCGCTAATCTACATCTGTTTCTTGTTTGTTTGTGTCTAGAAAATATCTGTTATTTTAGCCTTCATCTTGTATTGGTTTCTATCTTACTTTAAATCCCTGTAATATGAAAGAGTCAGACCTTTTGTTTAGGTTTACATATCTCGAATACCTCCCCATTGCAGTCAAATTATTTTAGCCTCTGTTTTGTCTTAACTGTCCTGTGTTGCATTCCATGGGTTAAATTTAGCTTTTACTAACTATCTGTCTGAATAAGATTCTGCACAATCTTTTATCTGCTTGTTATATTATTGAACAAAAAAAATCTTGCCCATTACCTTCTAGTTTTAGGTTTCTGGGTAACATTTTTTTTTAAATAAATCATTAGGAATATGACTTCATTGACACTGGAGGCATTTAAATCAAGCACAATGGTGACAGTGAATTTAAATGATAAGTTGGGAGCATAGGTCCTTTTCATAAGTTAATTGAATCTGTGTGTATATCAAATGTGATAGAAGATCTGGTTCATGAATCTGCTGCAGGTGATGATTTTAAAAAGAAATGTATGCTCTGCATTATTGTACTTTTTAACTATATATATATATATATATATATATATATATATATATATATACTGTATATATATATATATATATATATATATATATACACACTGTTCTCTTCATTTTTATTAAGGTTGGAGAAAATATATATGCATTATTCTAGGTTATTTAACTAGTGTATTGTAAGTGACTGACTCCATCACAATTCAACTAAATGCCTCCCTGCATTCACATTACATACCCATATTTAACACCCATTCGGACGCAATGATTATATCCATATTATAATCAAAAAAGAAAGGGGCACAGATTTCATAACAATTAACATAATAGCAAAGAATTAAAAATTGTGCTAATAAGGCATATAATCATTACTGCACCTAGGGGGTAATTCAGCGTAGTCTGCGTGTCCCCATGCAGGACATCAGCGAGCACATAACAGTCTCTGCGAAGTGATGCGAAGGATCTGGAGGTCACTTCGCACTATGCTGAATTACCCCCAAAATCTCTACATGGAAACCCCCACAATGCTGTGTGAAATTAATAAAAATAGCATTATTCTGGAGTACTCATTTTTGCAGGCCCATTGAGATGGAATTAGGTAGAAATAAATGAATAGGTGTTTATGTACATAGATAATTAAATAATTTACCATTAGTACTGAGTTGTAAGCTTAAGCCATAATCATTCTACCACTCCGCCTGTAACAGTAGAATCAATAACTGCCTCGTTAATTTTGTCTTCCCTGGTGCTTAATCATCCCCCTCCTTCACACACTGTTTCACCTGTATTTTTCACTATACTATACTTTAAACCCATCCAATACTCTGCAAGCTTACCACCACTTACCCTAGACCAGTCTTGTATAGTCCAGTGACTACTCTTGAATAAATGATACTTTCAGGTTTGAGCACTCTCTGTTTTTTTCTGAGAACAATTATCATGAGGCTACTGTTACAGGTGGAGGAATGCTAGAATGTCATTAAGGGTTCTCTAATAAGATTCTCTTAAACACAATATTGAAAGAAACCATTGGGCATTTATTACAGTGTTCAGAGTTCTCTAATGATCGCGAATGCTCTTTAAAGTCATTACATAAAGGACTCTCAAGTCCAGCAGCTGCAACCTGTCTAGTTGCTCCCTGGGCAGGAATGCAGGATAAAATCTGTGGAAACCATCTTAGATTGGAACATTCAACCAGAATGAATTCAGATCCTAGTCTAGGTTCCTTACAATTCAGAAGATATGCATTATAACAAAGAATTTTTAAGTTATATTTAGAGGATTATGTAAATTTTTGGAACATATTTAGATATCCTGTCATATTAACATTATATGCACATTCACTGTATTAGCTTGAGTTATCTTTTGCAAAGATAATCCTAACAAGGACAAAGCAAGTTCAGCTAAATTTGTACATAGCAAAAGAAAGATATTATATTAATGACCAAAAGATCACACTTTAGGGTTAAGGTAAATATTAAAAAATTTAGGCTTCAGTTACATCTGTATATAGCCCAAGGTATGCACTCTTTGTAGTTTCTTAGCAACCCTCACTGCAGTCAAACTTTTAATATTCAACAAAGACTCTCCCAGAAATGATGCCTGCATTGAATGCTTCAATATGGTGCTATACAGGAAGTTAAATTACCAGTCACTACTCATTTTAGTTTACATACTGTGTGGCCCAATCAAAATGTGCATTGCTGCACCAATAGGAGAATATTGTTTTTTTTTTATTTAACACTTTTTTTGCTGGTTTATCCTGTTTGCATAGTTTGTTGTTAGCTGTTGCTGTTTAGGATAAAATGTTGCTAGATAGCATGTTACTTTTCTTTTGATGTTTTGTTAATGGGTTTGGCTTTTGAAATGTTCCTTTGGTGAAGGTTAGTAGTGCAGTTTCTTATAGTAATAAATTGTTTTCACCAGGTCTGGTGAAGCGAATAATTTAGGACGGTATTTAGTAGCTCAATTAAATAGTCTATATTCGTAATCGGAGTGGGGCACATAAAGCAAAACCAGCAATATCAAGCAAAGAAGCATAGATTTGCTCATAAATAGGCAAAATGGTCAAAAAGTTAGAAAACTCTTTTTGATCTTTTGCAATGAAATGAGATCCTCAGCTACAGTAAAAGAAATCATTTTTCAAAAGGTTCAATGAAAAACAAATGAAGTTTTCACATGCACATTCTATATTCTATGGTTTTAATATTACTCTCTGAATGTAAATTTACTGTACTGTACTGTCTTGAGTTGCAAATGCTACAAAAAACTAAAATAAAGCAAATCACTTTTTGAGCAAGGGCTAGGTGAATGTTCCCCAGGTATAATAAACAGCATCCTTTTGTAAAGAAACCAGAGAATTTTCTTCTTCCCCCTTGATGAAAGAGTCAACTGAAATATCATTATATAAGGCATCTTGCCATTGTGTAACAAAAGCTTTTTACATGAATTGAAGGGGCTGTTAGGATACTCTGTTCCACATGATAACTTACTGCAGGACCACAAGTTAAAATAACTGCACTATTAATGGTTACAAGATATAAATGATCACATTCAGTTAAACTGTACATTACTATTGTTAAATATATTACTGGAAATTTTCAAAATAATCGGTGATAACTGGAGATTTTGAATATACTGAAAAAAAATCCACAACATCCTTTTGGCAGGAAACTAATATGAACAATAAGTGGAAAGATTCAAGATCCCTCATAGAAATGAGCATTTTAAAGTTTGTATAGAGCATTTCACTGATTAACTACATTTAGTAAGCTATTTTATACTACATTGTACACTATTACATTGAAGTATAAACTGGATATGATGACCTCATGTGGACATCACGAAGACTTTCTTGTTCTGTAGATTATTGCATATCCGTTCTATGTGTTAGTATAACAAATCATTGTAAAGGCATCTTTAATATTAGATAAACTTTCTTTTAAAAGGCCCTATCTTTTGAACTCATAGATATTCAGTGTGCAAAATTTCCTTTTAATGGCTTAAACAAGAACAAAACTTCCCTAGCTATAAAATGTTCTCATACACAGGGAATTAAAATCTTTATTATTCTGGAAACATTGTGGCAAAAAGCAGAATTTTCATGCAACTAATTTAAAATTCTGTAAACAGCTGGCATGGATTTTCAAAAGACTACATTGGAAATTGTCACTGAACCTGTAATTAGCTGTGTGGCTGTTAGTTTGCTATTGTTCATGTTTTACCCTTAAAATATAAATCACGGCATGCAATTTCTATCAACAGGATACTTGATGTGAAATTCA
This sequence comes from Pipa parva, assembly GCA_019650415.1. Lineage (NCBI taxonomy): Eukaryota > Metazoa > Chordata > Amphibia > Anura > Pipidae > Pipa > Pipa parva. The sequence goes on from WMED01000011.1 coordinate 48,856, forward strand.
AAGTGATCAAATTTAGTAAAGCCTTGCGAAATAAAATAAAAAAACATGAGAATTTAGCAGAATATTATGAGTTCCTGTGATCATGATGAATTCTGATTGCATGCAGTCAGACCTAAAAAGGGATGAATAATATAATAATAATAATAAAAAAACAGTTATTTAATCACATAATCAGAGCTTCATATAAACTATTGTAAAGTAGGGGGCAACATTTTTTCAGAATATGTATGTATATATAATTTAATTCATAAAGTGCCTCAAATTTACACAGGGCTGTACAATTCAGCAATACAAATATAATACAGACATGGGAAAAGTACATTACACAATATAAGTATAATATCACAAGTATACAACACTTTAAGTGCCAGATTGTGGTTGACAAAGAGGCTGGAGGTCCCTGCTCCATAGATATTACAATCTAAATGGGAGGAAGACTTACATACACAGAGATAGAGGGGTAACAAGAGCTGTTACAATGTGTTGGGACACTGGTCAATAAATACTTATACTAAACATAAATAATTAAACTCTGATGCTTACAGAGCTCATTGCACCACTTTGCATACATGAGCAGAGGTAACTGAATAACTGTAGACATAATGGCAGATTAAAATAATTCTCCTTAAACTCTTTTATACACTAAAAACTGATTCCACTTGTGGTTTGTCTGATGTCTACTATGGCCCATTAATACAGTATGTAGTAAACAAAAAATGAGGTACACTATCACATTGTGCTATGCAACCATTTAACATTTAATCATTTTATCTGAAAAAAAATAAAGTAACATTTTATCATTAGAGAAAACTAAGAAAGTGGAAAAATATTAGCCATATCTTACTACTACTAATTGATCCATATGACAGCCTGAGCTCCGATAATGATATAATATGACTGATTACCATTTAGAGATTTGAATGGCCTTATTCATCAAAGTGAGAATTTGACTGATGAAGTAAATTCTCATCACTTTGATTCTTTAGGCTCCAGTAGTAGCAAATTCTAAACTCCTTATTCACTAAAAAGATGATTACCATAGCAAAGATGCCAATGCATCAGTAGCTATCTCTTGCATAGTGTGCTGTAGTCATTCGGACAGTGGAAGCCCTTCCATCAGCTTTCAAATTCACCACTATAATTTGATGAATGCAGCACAGTGCGCCATGTCAATTTTGCTACTGCTACAGACTCTGGCGCTTGATGAATAGGAAAATTACCTCTGCTCATGTATGCAAAGTGGTGTAATGAGCTCTGTAAGCATCAGAGTTTTTCATAAATTCACCTCACAGGGAGTAATTCACGATTGTGCGAAGTGAGCTCCGAATCCTTCGTCTCACTTTGCACAGACTGATATGCGCTCACTGATATCCTGCACGTGGACATCAGCGAGCACTTTAAAAGGATTCCAGTCTCGGTGAGAACAAAAAAGTCGCCTCGCGGGTGCATATCAGTCTGTGCGAAGTGAGCCAAAGGATTTGGAGCTCACTTCGCACAATTGTGAATTACCCCCATAGACTTTGCTGAATACACAAAGTTTGGGAATCAGCAAATAAACATGAATTCAGACCTTTGCTAAAATTTTTGGACTTTCATGAATAAGCCCCATAAAGAGAATGGAGATATAATAAAATACATACAAAGACGGACTTTTTGGGCTTCTTTTTTTTCTACATTCAATGCTGCTTCAGTTCACCCATCCCTACACCAACACATCCAGTACAATTTTGAGTTGGTGATATTTGAGAAAAGATCTTATACTAAACTAAGTGACAATATTAGCATTTGGGAAGGCAGACCATTGAATTTAGATTTATTTAATTTCAGAAGAGATACTTTATTACTGTTCCATTTACATTTTTTTACATGACAGTCCATGGTCCCAGTCTGACCCTTTAGGCTGGGTAGTTTAGAAAAAAAATCTGCACTCTAGAATGGAAAATGTTTGGGTGGAATTCTCATTAGATACAATTTGACTTTTTTTTTTTATCTCAGAGCTCACTGTGATCAACATGGATGATTAAGTGAAGATGCGCTCAGTATATATAGTCTACTGAGAGAGGCCCTGCAATAGGACTAAATCGATTAACCATACACTGGACAGAGTTGTGTTGGTAAAACTGAATTGATATACATGTAGCCACCCCCAATTTACCATTTTAGTCATATTTATGGATGCAAGTATTATTTAAACGATCATAATGCTAAATAACAAATTATACATACATACATATATCTATCTATATACAGTATATATATACAGTATATATATATATAAACAAGTCCAAGGATTATCTGCTCTCCCAGGTCTTGACATACAATCTTCCTGTATTGCATCATTTCATTAAAAAAATCCACTTTAAAATAAAAGCATGGCAGATGCTTCGGCACACAAACTATTGCCTTTTTCAAGACCATAAATGTGCTAACATTCTTGTATTGTATCTGGAACATACATCAATCATGCTTTTATTTTAAAGTGGATATTTTTAATGAAATGATGCAATAAAGGAAGATTTTATGTCATGGCCCAGGAGTGCAGACAATCCTTGAACTTTTTTGTAGGCAAAAGCTTGTTTCAGGCACCCAAGCATTTGGATCAAGGAAAGAAGTGCAGTACTAATCTCCATAGTTTATAGATATAGAACTTAGTGGTTCTTTATAAATATAATTATACATAGATACATACAGTATATAGATAATATACATAAGTATAGTTAGATGAAAGGGTTACCAAATTCAAATATAATCTAGATTGCATTTGTAAAATGTTTCTTGGTTTTGATATTAGTATTCATATTTTTAATCCTAAATCTAAAACATGTGACTCAAAGTGATCCAGACTACAGTACCCAGGATACCCAGCCAGTCAAAAGATAGCTGCATATTTAGTCCACAGCTGGAAAGCTGTGGGCTAAGCATCCTGCATCTGAAGCATAACAAACTGTTATGTTACCTTGTATGAATGTGCATGTCTAATCATTCGCTCCATTTAATTGTTTATAGACAGATGATAAGTGTATAAAATTTGGTGCTCCTAGAAGAATTATGTAGTTACAACAACCATAAACAGTTTAACTCATTAGTGTTGTTCATCTGCTTTTTTTGGAACAAATCTGTTGCAAGTCCAGAAGTGTAAACTTAGCAATATAATAACACCAGAGGAAGCACGGGTATTGGAAAAAGGCTCAATAAAAAACAGCATGTTTTCCAATCTGGTCTTTTAGAAATATCCATTATAGAAGAGCTTTAGGGATTAAGGGGATTAGATTCTATGACACATCTGTCCATTTGCCACTAAGTATGCTGAAATCTCCATCGTGGTTTGATTTATATAGGGAAACAAGTTTCGGTTCTAATGCACTAAAATGAATACAGAAAATAAATGGTGTTTTACGTCTTTAACATCTAAGGGAAAGAAAGACAGTAATGCACTAAAATGAATACAGAAAATAAATGGTGTTTTACTTCTTTAACATCTACGGGAAAGAAAGACAGGTAGATGGCTAGACAGACAGATAGACAGATAGATAGACAGAGAACCTCATCTGTTGTTGAACTAAAGGTTGAAAAGATTGAAACAGACAGATATCAAATTCAAGTGATCAGCAACAGACTATGTACGTAAACCCTCTTTCCTTACTCCCGATGGTAAGATATTTTTTTTCCTTACCTAAAAGTCTTTTTAACTGACCAATTAACAATCAGCAAATCAGAAATAATCCATCCTTGGTGATGCATGTACTCCCCCTCTATTCCTAAAGTCTAAGACCATGAGCATAGACGGGATAAAAAAAACATGTGGAATGAAGACTGCACTCGTTCTACAGATTGTGTACAAAGCAAAGAGCCAAATAAAACTGTATAGATCGTGCAGATATGAGATGTATGGGTTGGAAAAAAACATAAAGGCTACATTTTAATGCAGTCCAGCTATGAACAGAACAGTTACAAACCAGGTGATTTAAAGAATCAGAAAATAAATACTGCTCTCACGGAATACAGAGTTTACAAAACAAAAAGTGCAGAAGGAGATATTAGCCAGGTAAGAAATAATTATTTGTAGGAAATTTAGCAGGTAGTAGTTGGGTGGCTGGGGAATAAGAAAGTATATTGGGAAAAACAAAAGACAGCAACAGAGAAATAATATTTTATTTTTATTAATGAATCTTTTTAGGATATTTTCAATTTCTATCTTAGTCACTCTACTTTGTCCTTTACTTTCCAGGGCAGACTGAGTTTTTCACTACAGCAGCCTGTCTTTATACTTTAAACAATGGAGCATTATTTAATTTTCCCCAGACATTTTTTATCTCCAGTGGGCACCATTCAGTCTGAAGCCCAGAGAATATGTTTCAATATATCACTTTAATTCCTCAATCAAGGTGACCAGGTACTTTCCAACAACCACTTGGATTAGAAGATACATAGATTAATACAGAATGCAGACTGCTGAACCACTTGATTACTAACTGGGGTTAAGAATGGTAGTTTTGGGGACAAATTAGAGGCATTTGAAATTATATTACTTACTTCTTTCACAACACACCTGTTTTTGATAATGTTGGGTAAGATGAGTTAAAATTGAGCATATTTATTTTTGGCAAATTACAATGAACAGGTAATGCTGTTAATGTTGATTGATGCCAGGTGACATCAATGAGCACAGTATGAGGACAGACTTATGATTCAAGGGTACTTTATCAGTTTTTATTGGCCACTAAAGTCATGTGATCTTAGCAATGATTTGTAAATCAAAATGATCAGTTTTGGTTAATAGTCTATGATAAAAGAGATGAAACTCAAGTATATCTGCTGCTTGGATTTTAAGTTTATAAACGGCTTCAAAAGTAGTGTTGCTTATTAGAAATTACCTGTTAAACTTGATGTTACTGTACTGCACAACTGACAATACATATAAAGGTAATTTAAAATGCCAACTACTATTTTCAGTTTTAAAGGAAAAAAATTGTATCATATAGATCCTGTATGTAAATTGTAAATACTTTTATTAGGCCTGTTAATTACATAGACAAACACATACTGTATCCTAATGCCCTAAACATATATTCTAATGTATATTTGTATGTATTATAAAACAAACTCAAGCATAATTAACATATTCAGGTCTTAAAGAAGAAATGGATACAGTTTACAATAATGAGATCTGGATAGTCTATAAAGCTTGCGATTTAAATCTACTCAAAAAAAAAAAAAACAATAAAATATACCAATTTATTTGTACTCAACTTTATGATGAATACATTGAGAACACAAAGCCTGAGGGGCTACCTTCCATAAACAGCATTTACATCAAATAAAATGAGAAAATCAAGTGGAAAAAAAATATCTCCTTATCCAGTCCACCTCTAGATCTTAACCACAGCCAGAAGCAATAACCTGCCACAGATACAGATATGACTGTCTATATTTCAGCTGAAACAGAAAATATTTCACTCATGGCCAGATGTCCTCATGAGGCTAGGAACATGCAAGTGGTCAGTTAATCCTATCTATTATACCACTGTTGTTGATTGACTAGGTGTACAGTTAAAAGAAGAGTGTGGGATCAGGAACAGCTGGAAAAGCAATTGTAGATATCATCAGGTCAGGATTATGGATGTATAAAAATACTCTGACATCATTTAGAGAGTTGTTGAAGTGAAGATTCTACCCAACAGTGCACAGTACAGGTATTTTACCACTAACTTCTTGTTCTGCTACTGATATGCTGCATGACTTTTAACCTGCCAAGTTAAAAAAAATACAATTGATAGAAATAACTATTTCTAACACTTTCTTTAAACGCTGTGTAACAAAACAAATTCTTGTATAAAATAAGAAAAGCCAAAGCTTTCATTATTTCTAAACCAATATTATATTTTTCATAGCAAAAGTACACAGAAAGCTTACAATAAAATCTATATAAAAACTGAGTCTTTGAAATGTTTTAAAACATATATTTGTCTTCAGGAGATACAATGTCTCCCCATAGTGCTTTTTTTGACTATTATATGACATGCTAGAATTTGGTGACCCTTTCATATTTCTGTACTACAGTAGTGATTAGGAAAGAATTAGACATACTTGAATAGATACAGGTAAAACACATAAGCCATACATGTACCTTTCGCTTATAAAGGCTACCTGACAAGAAATGTATTTCTAAAGTATTTATCACAAGGGGTAAGCTTAGATTTTTCAATCATTTTTAACTTGGTGTTTAGTAAAATTTTATCAAAGTGTATCCCAGCAAGATTTTTATTGCACTGGTAAGTTTAGTGGCTTTTTAATGATTATACAAACTTCCTCATAGGGTTCTTACCAAAAAAATGATTTTTGTATACATGTGTATTTGTATTGACATACAACTGCTAGGTTTTGTAATGTTAAACTGTAAAGACTGTAAATTGCAGACAAAAAAGTTATGAATATACTGTATATATACAGTATCACTCCTTAAGTATCAGGTGTTGAATGAGACAAAAAGATTTGTGGTCCCATATGTATTTCTTCAAAACCTAAGGTACAGTATCATGATTGTATTTATTGTAATGTTATTGGTTAGCAGAGGCTGCTTGAAAATTATGGCAGCCATCCTTGACCTCAGGCTACCAATGGACTTTAATCGTCATCTGGTACTCTAACCACTGCCATGAACTTTCATGGCCTTGAACGTGGTCTTGGGGGGTGCTGGAATTCCTTATACAACAACACTGGGAGGATGAAATCCTTTACACAGCAGGTGACATGAAAAAAATAGTAAGTTGTGTTCCAGAGCCCTGTCTCCATGACCCTCAAGCTGTCAGTCTCAGAAGTCTCTGGCTCTTTTAACAGGAGCAGTCATCAGACACTTCATGCTGGCAAGTGCCCAACTATTGGCAACTTCATTGTTTAGACTTGACCATTTTCATCTGGAACTGTTGCAGTTTAATGTGATTTCTATAAATGTAGAACTCACCATAAATTTATAAATTACTATCTGAGTTGAAGAAAGAAATTTAGAATAAATATAAGAGGATTCAGAACTGATTTGTCTCCCATAGAAAACAGACCATTAAGTACAAAAACTGAACAAATTCCATGAAGAACAAAGAGTAGCAACTAGTAATCTTTAGATCAAGGAGGTTATTCTCCAAAGTTCAAATTGTTGTGTAAAGGTGTGAATTCCCCAGCTAAAGACAGTTGCAGTAGACTGCTGCTGTCGCAGTCTCGTCTTTATAATGAGAATATTGTCGCAGTTGGAACTTTACTATGGAAAGATTGTCGCAGTCACAACTTTAAAAATTGGCACAGTCATGACTTCACAATTCAAAGATTGTCGCAGTTGCAGATTTGCTACGGGAATCCGCTGTTTAAGAATGAGACAGTTGATTTTGGACTTTAGAGAACAACCCCCCAAATACCTTACTGGAGATCATTTCAGTCAGATACTTCTAGTCAGCATGCAAAAATTTTACATTTGTGGAACCTGAAATGTTTTAATATCAAAGACTTCTATAAATACATATTTTATACATATATTTGTTAATACTCTAAAAAAAAAACATGAGTAATGAGATATAGCACCTGTTGGGGTGAATATACAAAAGCAAAACATGTTAAAATGTTCAGAAGCACATCATACTGAACAAATTCAGGCATGTTTAGCAAAAAATGTATTCGCTACGGGGTAATTTTTCCACAATATGTTGTAATTCTCCTGTATTGTATTGAAGACAATTCACTAAACAGCTTATTGTTGCAGCAATGGCATGAATTGTGGTTTCCAACTGTAGTCAGGCAAAATGTAGCAAATTCATCATTTAAAGTTGTATTGTAGCTCATTTTAAACATATTTCTATATACTACCAATACGCACATATTAAAATAAGAAAGTGTCACCAATTTGATGGATTTTGGTAGCTAGTATTGTCAAATAACAATCATAAAAATGACAACAATTCCTTTTTACATTATTATTTAACAACAGACAGTTACTAGCTGAAGCTGACACTGTGAGGCTGATTGACTAATGGGGTAATTCACTTGAAGATTTCACTTCGAATCACAATTTGAGTTACAGCACCAAAATAGTCACAAATTCACTTCTCATTATTGACTAAGTGGTGAATTGACTTGTCAAACAAGTGAACAGGGACTAATGCTGTCAATTGCGATGTGTGGCATACTCCGTTGAATAGAATTAGAATGTGGAGTCCTGCCATCAACCCCCCACTACACCACAATGATGTGGCAAATTTAAATGGGTGAATAAGAAGCAGTACACCTACTTGCATTCGCTCCTTCAATAGATGCCATCGTTTGTTCAATAGTAGAAGTACCTGTACGTGCGCACGAGTAATGCAAAGTGCTTCATAAGATCCAACTATCGTAGTTGCCCAAATTGGTTGGTGTATTTACCATATCACAAAGTTTGCTCAATAAGAGATTATGGGGAAGGGGCAATCAAATGTGAATTCTTAGCTATAAGTGACTATTCAGCCTTTAGTCAGTAAGGTCCTGTGCCACATTTTCTAAAAGTTTCACATGAATTGTTGTCAGAATACAAGCAAGGAACCTGTACTCTCCAATTCCCCATGTTTTTATGCCATTACCCCTTGACAAATTGTCTATTTGACATATGATGAATACTTGAATTGTCACATTTGCATTGAATAGACGGGGAGTGGTACATAAATATGTGTTCAGAGTAATGTTGCAAACTGTGAGACAATTCATAACAGCAGTAACAACTATAGTTGGAGAATTGAAGAATTGTCTTAAATCCTTGCATCTATGAGACTATTTGCACTTTGATAAATATGCCACAAAACCAAGATGGAGAAGGTCCGGGTCTGTAGAGTTTTCTAAAAACATATTCTATAAACATAAACAATGCAAAAGAAAAGTAAAAAAAACATATTATATAAAATCATCTTTGTAGAAAGAACCCCTATGGAAAGCAGTGCACAAGATAGATTATAGAGTCAGATCACAGGGATGATTAAGTTCCCTGGTTAAGATTTATTTAGAGATATTTATCAATTTATATTTTAGATCTATTTTTTAATTACTGTTTAATGTCAGTTATGAGTTAATATATGCAAAATAGTACTGAAAACAGAAAGTGAACCTGTTAATTAAACTGCCACATGGGATTGCAAATTCTAATATTTCTCATGGGGACTTTTTAAGACTATTTTTATCATTGTGCTTCCATGTATGAATATATTGTAATGTAAGTAGTGTAATTGGACTTAATATGAAGTATTTTAGGGTGTTCTGGCACCTTGCTAACATGAGCTGTAATGAAAGCCTTGCTACTTCCTAATAAACATCATGTAATCCTGCTGCAAACATAACATAGTGTGGAGACCCTCTAGGGATATAGCATGTACATTTTTCCCTATGCTAAACATTTTAAACCTCACTATAATATATATTGCAAGTTGTAAGTACAATTACAAATTTTTTCAGGAATAAAAAGTAATTTCAGAGGACATATACAGTACAATTATTAGAAATTTCTTCACTACCCACTAGGAAAGACAATAATCTGAATTAAGTAATTTTTAAACCTATAACTAATGTTTCCCAGTATGAAAAATCGCCTGTACATTATTACAATGCCATAATAGGCAATGCATTATATTTCCAGTTTCATTATAATTTTAATTAAATAATAAACAGGTGTACAATCATTTATTCTAATCCTATTAAATTAATTAAGCTATTTTTGGGGGCAAAATATACTATATATAAATAGATAGCATATTGTATTTTATGTACAAAGTTTATGTTATTGACATTTGAAATAAATAATTTGAATATGTTGGCCTTTATATTAATGAATGGAAAAAAAAACATTGATGACATTCATATTATTGTTTATTCCAAATCAAATTAGAAAGTACCTAACCACTGTCAGAACAAGATTTTTACTGATTTATTCCAGTTATAAAACAGAGGATCAGCAAATCATATTGTTATTAGTAATTCATGAATAACACATTATTTCTTATTACCTTTGCCAAATAAATAACTAATAATAATAAATAATAAATAAGACAGCTAAGCCCTAGTATACTTTGAAAGCTACTGCTAAAACACACAGGGAAAATGTAACTTTTAGATTCACAGTAATCTACATATCAAACCTTCAGTAAAATCTGGTTACATGTATATGGCAGTAGATATATGGCAGTGCCTTGATCCTGCCCTAGTACAATCAAATGCTCCTAGTAGTGGTTTTGGGACTTTGCCAAACTAGGAAAACAGTTATAACTTATCCATGATTAATACAGCTATGAATTTGTGTACTTTAAAGGTCTCCTATAAAACACAGAGAAAGATTAACTTTTAAACATATAGGAATCTGCAGTTTGCCTACTGTCATTAAATTGTATAGTTTGGTTAGAAGCTAATCCATTAGCAAGAAGATGCTCCTGATTATTAATTATCTGACTGTCTTCTCATCCTTCTCTAATTCATCCAAATGCTCCTAGCAGTGGATTTGGAATTCTGTCAAGATATTGATAATCCATGATTCCCCCTAATGAAAAATTATATTTTGTTGTACAGTATAGTGAATATGTCAATAAAATATATTGCCAGTGAGAAATGTATACGTTTCTAGTACTACATAGCAACATAGTCAAGTAGTTTGTAAGGCTGAAAAAAAACACAAGTCCATCCAGTTCAGTCGATTTTCCTGCAATGTTAAAACGGAAGAAGGCAAAAAACCCATTAGGCAAGAGCCAATTATCCTCATATTAGGGAAGAAATTCCTTCACAACTTCAAATATGGCAATCAGAATAATTCCCTGGATCAAGATCCCACCTTCAGTTGTCCAGTACCCATAACTTGTAATGTTCTTAAACTGAAAGAAAGCATCCAAACCAGTTTTGAACTCCTTAATGGAATTAACCATGACAACTTCTGCAGGCAGAGAGTTCCATAACCTCACTGTTCTTACAGTTAAAAACCCTTCTATGTTGGTGCAGAAGCTTTCTTCCCTCTAAAGGTAGAGGATGCCCTCTTGTTATACTTATCATTAGCATCCTTGTTATACATATAGTTCATTGTATAAATAGATTATAGGAGAGATCTCTGTACTGACTTCTAATATATTTATACATAGCTATTAGGTCACCCCTTAATCTTCTTTTTTCTAAATTAAACAAACCCAGTTTTGATAGTCTTTCGTGGTACTGTATATTGTTCATTCCTTTAATTACTTTAGTAGCCCACCTTTGAACCTTCTCAAGCTCAACCACGTCTTTCTTGTGCACTGGTGCCCAAAACTGCACACAGTATTCCATGTGTGGTCTGACCAGTGCTTTGTAAAGTAGTATAATTATTTTCTCCTCATGTGCTTCTATGCCTCTTTTGATGCACCCCATGATCCTCTTTGCTTTGGCAGCTGCTGCTTGGCACTGGTTGGTACAGTTAAGTTTATTGTCAACAAGAATTCATAAATCGTTTTCCATGACTGTTTTGCCCAGTGCTTTCCAATTTAGAAAATATCCTAGACATGCATTTTCCCTTCCCATATACATAACCTTCCATTTATCAGTGGTAAACCTCATTTACCACTTTCCTGCCCAAGCCTCCAACATATTTAGAT
>WMED01000012.1:5808-60874 GCA_019650415.1 Pipa parva
GCACAGAATTGGAGAGGGATTGTGGGGCAGCACAGTATGGGGAATGGGGGAGGCTGTGGGGCAATGCAGTTTGGGGATTGGGAGGTGTTGTGGGACAGTGCAGTATGGTGAAAGGTAAGATTCACCACATTGGGTATGTTACTGGCCCGCTGCACAGTTGAAGATTGTTAAAACTGCCCAATACAAGAAAACTTTGCCCTCCCTTGCTGTAAACTGTACAGTTTAAGCAGACAATTCATAGACTGGCTGTTTCTGAGATTATATCTGCAGAATAGTAAAGTTCTCGATTGAAGTGATAAAATACCTTGTAGCACTATTGGATGTTGAAAAGTCTAAGAGACCAGTATAAAAACTAGAAATGTGGTGTGCCATATATGGACATTAATAGAAAATCCTACAGTATGCCTCAGTTTTTAATGACTTTACCAATTGTGGTATACAGTATACACTTTCCAGATAAGGCTAAACCTAGGTTTAGTAAAACACTAAAGAGTGTTTTCCCAGACCTCAATCTGGTCACCCCTAAATCTCTATCCAGAATATATGGGGAATTAGCATAATATGTTTACTGTTTTTTTCATTCACAGTAATAAATGCTTTTCCTTGTGTATGTTTATTCACATTACTTATTAGGTGGAGACAGTGTCTAAGTTCCCTTTGATGTGGTGTCTCATGAGGTTAAATAGGTCAAACTCCAAATGGCTGTTCAGGTCTATGGAATCTTCATATTGTCTCTACTGAAGATTTAATACTAAAAATAGTCCCCAAATACATTACCCCCAGTCGCTCAGGCTTTCTGGAATGTGCAAGGCAGCTGAAGTGGTCATTTACTGACTCTTTATAAGATCATTTAACTGGAAATCATTCACTGTCAGATTGCAAATCATCGAGTCATTCTCACTTCTTTCCATGTGTCCTGCCAAAATTATTTTCCTATCATTTATTTTTATGTTCAAGCAACAAAATGATAAAAATATTCTTATGATTCCTTTGCAATTTTGTATTTTAATCTGCTAATACCAATGCTGGTGACTGTTCAGCAAAATGACAATATGTTTTTTTTTTCTTTTTTTTAATACAAAAAAGGAAAAAACAATAGAAAAATGGAATTCCTGCAGAAAAAAAGCAACATGTTACTGGGTAACACAGATTTCTGGGTCTACGACAAACAATTGTCCCTAATGATGAATTTGACTTAACAATTCCTACAACAGCAGATTCTGTGATGCTAAAGAAATGTTTAGTGACAATATGCCATGTATAAAAGAGATCAGGCAACTCACTGTATTGTTGTGAGGAGAACATCCATATTTATTGCAGAGTGCACAAAATCACACATTTGCGCTCCATAATAATTGGGGATGTTCCCTTAATGGCATTAAAGTTAAGCAGCATGAGTGAGCATTGAGGTTTACTGGGACTCTTACCTGCTGGCTCCTGTGAAATGGAAATTGAATGTGCCAACCAAGATTATTTCTATTTTGCAATTTATCATGTACAACATATATTGTAAGATGAGGTTTTGTTTAATTTATTCCTAATAAAATTTTCTGCAATGAAACATAAGAGCTGGGTATTTTGGGGACAATTGCTTACTTTGAAATACTTCTGAGTCCAATAAAATGATGCTTGCAGGAGCTATTCTTTTCAACATAACAAAAAGATTGCTTGCTGCTTTAATAGTAATCAGTAGCTGAATGAAGCATGTATGATATTTGGTAATCCAGACCAAAAACCAATAATTATGGGTTTACATATTTAATATATTGATTATATTAATGTTAATCTACATTTTCTGGCATTTGCATAATGTTTAATTTTTTTTTTTTTAAATGAATGGGGTTTTCTTGTGGAAAGTAAGTTTCTTTTGTATTATTACTTAATGTTGTTAAGAGCAGGAAACTGTTATTGACTTTTTGTTGAAAGACTGATTTAAAAACACAATGAATTACTCAAGCGCAAGTGGCAATTCAAAAACAGCACATGCATTTTTAGATACAGGAACCCTTGATTAAGTCTATGTTTTGTATATATTTCACATTATTATTGCATTTCCAGAAAATTTGACTTGGTGTTTAATCAACTTTTTTAAATATATATTTTCTTGTTTCAGGTAAATGGGATAGATATAAGTAGTGTGCCACACACTTATGCACTTTCTGTCCTTAGACAGCCTTCCCAAGTACTGAGACTCACTGTTCTCCGAGAACAAAGATACAAATGCAGAAGCAATGGTGTTCCAATGGATTATCAACACACTGCACATGATGACAGCATCCATGTGGTGTTAAATAAAAGCAGCCAAGATGTGCAGCTGGGAATAAAGCTGGTCCGAAAACGGGATGAGCCTGGAATATACATTTTCAATTTATTGGAAGGGGGCCTTGCAGCGAGAGATGGTTATTTACAGGAGAATGATCGCGTTTTGTCAATTAATGGCCATGATTTAAGGAATGCCACCCCTGAAATGGCAGCCCAACTTATCCAGGCAAGTAACTATACCCAAGTGCATGGATATTCAACCTTTAGATATCCTACATCTGCAACTCTGCAATTCAGTGCTTCCAGACTACAACAAACAGCAGCCTTTGGGATGAAGGGAGTTGTAGTTCAGATACATCAGGAGCATGCAGGTAGAATATGAAGTTCAAAGTCTAAAATGAAAAAAAGAAATCCATTTCTTATTGCTAAGAGGGAAATTCACAAAGAAAAAGCTACAAGAGAGAAGCTACAGCCTTATTAGAGTGTTAAAATAAATGTACTGCCATGCAGACAATGCAGTTTGTACTACAAATGTGTTTAATACAATGAGTTTTTTTAATCTGTTGAATAACTAGACTTTATGGTACGGGTAAAGGGAGTATAGTATCGCTGGTCTCATAAGATCCTAGACACATAAAATATACAGTGGGGAAAAAAGTATGACCAAATACTTATTTTCCACCATAATTTGCAAATAAATTCTTACAAAATCAGACAATGTGATTTTCTGGATTTGTTTTCTCAGTTTGTCTCCCATAGTTGAGGTCTACATATGGTGTCAATTACAGGCCTCTCTCATCTTTTTAAGTGGTGGAACTTGCACTATTGGTGACTGACTAAATACTTTTTTTCCCCACTGTAAAAGCAAAAAAAGTTTGCACGCACTCCTGGGTCTTGAAAATAACCAGTCCATCAGCTGTAGGTGGGCTAGGGAAAACCAGTGGGCTTGGCCTTGCCAACTGCTAATACAGACACTTTACTTTATAAATGTAGAGAATGTTACTAAGCAGGCTCATGACCTCAATAAATCTAAAATACTATTTAATCTGGAAGATTACTGGTTAACGGGGTGTAGTCATCTAATTATTATAGAATTATTTTCCTTTATTGGTATAATGTACTATATTTGTATAATTGGGGGTACCAATTACATTTTTCTTCACACCTCAACACGCAGAAACCTTGTACTATACTATACAACCTTGTACTATAAACGATGATGTCCTCACGTTGTGCCAAGAGAACTGATATGTTGAATAGGCTGCTACTGATGAGTCCACAATCTATGTCCCCAAATGCACTGGGCTAATGGATCATAGTAAGATAATGTGGTCACCTGGCCACTGGGGGCGAAAAAGCTTTAAGATATGGTAAGGTGCTCTGATGTCTTTGTGTGCATTTAAAGAGTCACGACTTCTCAACTGTGAATGGCGTAACCAGCTGGTCATGTGAGGAGATTAAATTGAAGGTATAAGCAAATGAGAATGGGTCAGTTAGACTTGGCCATGCCAATCATTTTTTCTTCCTTCTCATCCTTAATGAAACCCACAGTTATAGGTAACTGGCAACACTGTTCTCAATGTTTGCTTTGCCAAAGATCTGGATATGCTTGTGAGTGAGGCACTTTTATATCGAGTCAGTTAAATTCTATTGATATCAGCTCCAGTACATCCCAACAGCTGTGTCTTTTCCTATTTCTCCCACACTATTAATGCCTAATCTCGGCTTTGTGTAGGCTATAGGCTCCAGCCTTCATGATTAATATGGGACACTTCAACCTTTAAAATTGCTTAGGAAAGGAAAGTAACGAAGGCTGAAAAGCATTTGGATCAGTTCCTCTAAAACACACACTCTTGTTCGCAATTATAAAATTCCTTCCCTCATGAAAGCCATCCAGAGACAGCGACATTATGCAGGAATTGGGGGGGGGGGGGGCTGTCTTATAATATCTATCACCGCCGTTCCTGCCATTCATTCTGCCTGCAAATAACTCTAGTAATCCCTGACAAGATGCCAAGAAGGAATGTTATAATTCGTTGAATGCCACACCTGAAAGTGATTACACAGCTCATATGCTAAGTTATTTGCATAGTCCCTAAGGTCATGCAAGGGCCACTGAAGGAGTCAGAAGTCACTGTAGCAGTTTATGTGAAGGCCAGGTTTTACTGCATGAGTTGTATAAAACAGTTGGGTTACACAGACATGCTTATTTTCTAGAAGATAGAATAGTCAAGAGGACTCTGGATTTATAAAACAAAAACTCAGTAATATTTTTAATCCCTTGATTTCCCCCAGTGTGGGACCATTAGAGACAGGCTTTGCGGGTGGCTGACACAAATTCTGTAGGAGAAAATATAATACAAGCACTTGGGGGGTATTTGTCAAAGTACAAAATGGTTAAAGAATTTAATTAACTTGATTAAAACGTAATTAAAGTGGCTGGGCTTAAAAAATGCCAACTGCAATGAAAATGTGTCAAAAGTAGGAAAATGGATAAGTAGTAACCCGACAAACTGGCAATAACAGCCTTATACCTTCTAAATACTCACTTAACATGTCCATTTGCCAGGTAGACAGCATTATATCTTAATAGAAGTATTATATCTTAGAACTTAAAATGCTGACCTTTCTTTCAAATACTAAGCATATTATACAGCCATTTCAAGTGTTTCTTCCAAAGTTAGGAGAGTGATTTTGTTTTTCAAAAATTCCACTTTTTCTTTAAAATTCAGAGTGAATCATCCTCTTTTTTAAATGGAAGTTTGTTATTTATGGGATTGTTAGCTTGTGTGTCTTTTGGCTGTTTTTACTCACTAACACTCCTGACAGCTTTTAGTGAAGGTATCACGTGAAAGGTCAAGGGTAATGACTATATATAAATATGGGATGGCACAGTGGCTCAGTGGTTAACATTGTTACCTAGAGCAGAGTTCTAAGTTTGAATCCACCAAAGTCATTCTCTGGGTGGGTTTCCTTTAGGGAATAAACTTTCTTTTCAAAATATGAATATACATTGGTAAGTTAACTACTAGTAAGGCTGCATATGTGATTGTGTAGGGAAACTAGAGATAAGTTGATGTGACTGATTAATCACTGTAAAACACTGCATAGTCTGTCAGTCAGTGCTATATAATACTCAAAGTAAATAAGAAAGCTAAGAATAGTAAATTCATGTGGCTCCCTTAGTAAGTAAGCAAGTTATCTACAGCCATCCTCCACATGGATATTGGTTTTATATGAGGAAAATGAATATCCCCTTGAACAGCTGCTATATTTTTGTGAGAAAAAAAAAACAACTTAAAAGTATGACTGGACCCGTATGGAAATGGGAAGGAAACTGGCAGATAAAAGGTAACGGTTTAGGTTGAGGGCAGTAATGTTTGAGAGAGTCAATCCTGTCCAGGTTAAAAATCATGACCCTCTCACAATCTCTGGTCACAGGCACAACTGGAACCTGGTTTAATGTAAAAGGATTATCATGCATGACTAAGACTGATTGCAGGCCACTGAGAGGAGATACTGAGGATTATGGGAAGGTAAAGGGAACTTTGGCTGTACTTATAAACACAATGCCAGGGATGTCTTTATGGAAGTCATTGTAAATCCTGTAACAGGAAAAAACATTAAACATTTATTGAAGTGTCTGTATAACCTTTTTCCTTAAAAAAAAAAAAGTTTTCCTTTAGGCTAGGTTCACACTAGCGTATTATGCACAGCATATTTTTAAAAACCTCCACCGAAAATACACTGAGAATAGACACCAGTGAAAATACGTAGAGAACAATATAAATGTCAGAAAAGTGTTCACACTAGCGTATATTGCGCTCCGTATTCCGCTAGAACACTGCCTTCTATATTTCTTTGAGTGCACAGCAAATGTTATGTGACATTATTTTCAATGGGAAATTACAATTGCTATCACACACAGTGTGTAATGCGCTGCATTTTCAAAGAAATAGCCCACTTGATTTCCGGGCATCGTCAATTTTACAATTACATTGAGCTGTCAAACATATCCCAAAACACATAGCGAAAAAGCATCTAGTTAAATTGGCTGAAAATTTAAAAAAAAGCTTTTTTCCCTAATCTCAGTTGGTTTTTGTGAGATACATTCAAAAAACTTTTTTTTCAGGGAATTTTCAGCGTTCTAGCGAAATACCCTGCGCATTATATGTCTGTGTGAACACCTTGGCGTTTTTTCTCCGCGTATTTTCGCCGGAGGTTTTTTTAAACTATGATGTGCATATAATACGCTAGTGTGAACCTAGCCTTAGGGAAGTTCCTGTACTTTAAAACAATGCTTCTGCCATTTTGGAGATGTTTAATTACCAAATGATTGCAGGTAAAAGAAAAATGGTGTTGATCATCTGCAGTGCCTCTTTCATCTTTTATTCGGGACAGAGCAGTAGATTCCAATAGATTATAAACAGCAGCCCAGTAATATAACACTGCTGCTGTGAAAATAACCTTTTTATTTCTTTGAAATGATAATGGAATGAAATATATTAATTTAAACAGCAATATTGCACCTATAGCACATCTCTCAGTATTCGTTAATAAACTCTCTGTGAAATGAAATGTTTTTATAGCTAATTATCATCCAAATCTGTGCTTCCATAGAAAAAAATATGACAGGGAAGAAGCCTCTTTCACACAAGAGATAAAAGATGGCTGTAATTAGTTAAGAGAAAAACAAACATAAAGCAATAAAAGCCAGAAATTCAACCAAAAAACAATTTCCATGTACTTTGTAGTAGTAGTAATAATAACTGCAGTGTCAATCCAAATAGAAAATGTTCTTTATCTGGAGGTACTGGTACAGTTTACATGAAATAACAAAGTTAAAATGTAATCAAAGTGTCAGTATCCCTTTTAATGTCTTATTATACAATAGTGTACAATCTGTGCCTACTGTCATAGGTTTGATTTAACTAATCCTGTGGTGCTGATTTCTGTTTTTTTTTTTTGTTTGTTTTGTTTTTGTTTTTTTAATTTACTCATGCATATCAACACAAATGTGTGCATTTCTCACTGCAGAAAACTACTGGCAGATTAACTGGGTTTTCTTTCGATTAACCATATACTTAAATTCAGCTACATAAAATGTGTACAAGAGATACTTTTATTCTAACTTAACAATTATGTTTGGCTCCTGCTGGTGTTCCAATCAATTCTGTATATATAAATTATTGGTGGGATTACCTGACTAGGCACAAGCCTTGTAAGTGTTCATTGGCTCATGAGAGGGGTATTATACCCCACCAGAAAGCTTTGATACCCTGCTGGGCCAAGGAAAGGATTTATGTTAATATTCCTCTCTCTTCTGGAACGTATATTTAGCTGTTTGCTATAGAGAGATGTAGCTACTGTTATAGGGTGTGATCCAGCAGCTGGCTCTGCCCAATCAGGGGTGAGTGCAATAACTGATGCTAAGTCCTCAACCACCCTGCTGGGATTAAAAACTAAGCTGTGCTAACATGCTGTCAACTTGCATTACCCAACCTGTGCTTGCAAGTACAGATTTAGTGTTACTTCAGTTGTGCTTTATAAAGAATCCCTGACCTAACATATGTGGTTGCACTACTATACACCACTTGTAAGCAGTGACCCTGATCCTAAATGTGTGAATGTAGCACTCAGGGGGTCTGGAGTTCTAGTTACCAACCTAAAATAGCACTACACTTGCAATTCACTTCCTTATCAATCTTAAGATGATGTTGATACAATGTGTATTTAAAGCAACTAGTGGTCCAGCATCGTCTTCAGGCTAACAATGTTAGTGATAGAAATAAGTTTCTGTTTATAAAAGAACAAAATTCCCTAACTTGTCCAGTACTTCCTAATACCATCATGGGAATGTGTCAAAGGGCAATGATTTAATGAGATAAATTCATAGCAACCAATCAACAATTATCATTCACAAGTATAGTAATGTTAAAAAATTGAAAACCAACCTCTGACTGGTTGCTATGGGTTAATAGAACTCTATAAACCATTGGCCCATGTTAATAAATTTCCCTACATGCCTTTCTCTACCAGTAATATGTCAGAGATTATATTATTGAAAACGTCTGAGGTCAAAGAAAAAAAAATCAGTTATGACTGTCTTATGTACTTATGTGCTCCAAAAGTATGAAATCATGTGCGCAATACAGTTTTTTGTTTTTGTCTTATCCCCTCCTTTCTATTGTTTGGAGTGCCTCCAATGGCTAAAGAGACACAGATCGTGTTTTATTCCACACATCCTGTTTTTATTTCCGTCTTAACTTTTCAGGGCATGATCCTCTTATAACTCAGCTGGGATAAATCGTGGGTACAGGGAGGAAAAAATAAATGCTGGAAAAGAATACAATTTCCACACCACACAGCTACTAAACATTGCATTTGGTAGCCCTCGTTATTTCTGCAATATTGGGGAGGTTGTTAACAAGGTGATAAGGCATAAACTGATCCAAATGAGTTTCATGGCATGCCATTATTTATTAACACTGTGCCTTAGATATATAGTTTGTTGTGTGTTTTGCTTACCTTAAGATCTTATAACCTTACCGGTTGCTCTGTTTTTTTTACAATACAATTCTTGTACCTCAAAACAAGTCTGCTTTGAACAGTGGCCCACCTTGGGGACAAAGGGGCTTACTAAGAAGTATAGGGTGGTCAAAAAGTATGGAGACACCTGAATAATTGGAAAACTGGTTAGGAAAGCCATCCTCTGTGTGGATTTCAAAATGGCCACCTTGTTGGACACTGCCCTACACAGATTTATTTTCTTCCTTTTAGCAACATGCCATATACCAGGTAGTGTTCCCAAAACAATGTTTTCCATTTACTCAGGTTTATTAGCCTGAATAAATGGAAAATTATTAAGGAAAAGTCTCATTGTTATTTAACCTTTTTGTTTTTAAACATGTACTTCATCATCTCTTACAAGGTACAATCATTTGCTAGTAGTACCGTTAACAAATGTGGTCCAATATTCTGTTTATAAGAACTAATATGTTATTTTTTGAAAATACTCTAATTGGCTAATGTAAATATACTAATGCTGTGGCTGGCTCTTGGTTTGAGGGAAGCTGAGCACCTGTCAAGATGAACTCTATTAATCTTTCATTTCACTTCTGGATTATGGATTCAAATTTGTGTTTTTACAAAATCTTAATTTGAGTCTGATACAGCTTATCCCCTTCTCAGCTGCACCATGTACCAGGTGCTGCTCATGATCATTCATCTCTCATAAGATTTGTATGTAACCCTATTTAAAATGTACTGCGAATGCCTTGGTCTGTCCTCTTCTGTTCCAGACTTGATCCTTGGCCTGCACTAAGATCGAAATCCTATGCAGTTATTTGGTCTTGTCTTTTATTTCTTTGCCCAGGATTCTGACTTCTAATTTTCCACGACTTTCTGCTTCTTTTGGCCCTTGACCTAAATGAATTTTGGCATAAAACCAGTAACATCCAAAACAAGAAATTCCCATTTGGATTGGCATAACAAATATTTAAATATTGCACTTGTAAAACTGTTATCTTTGAAGTTGAATGCATAATTTTTTTATTACTTTTTGTCTGTGTTTATATGTACTAATAACAGCCATGTTGTTAAACACACCTCACCCAGTACTATTTGTTGCTTTAGATAAGATTACATATCCAGAAGTACCCCCAGTTTTGAAAGCTGAATATCATATATAGAACTTTTGGAAGCACGGATTGAATATATAGTAAATCTTAATGTATTTGAGCCATTTTCATTTCTTGATGTTACTATCTTTTTAGTTCATTGTGTTAAAGTTCTGCAAAGGTAATCAGTCCATGAACTTCTGTATGTCTGTATTCAGTAACAGTCTGTAATGTATGTACAACCACCAGATTTCTTTATCACTCCACAACTACTTCAGGACTTCTTCAAAGAGGGTGAAATTATGCACATTTAGTCCAGGTTTCAGGCATTTCAGCATATAATTCCATAAAATATCCAATCAGGGTAATTAAAGATTTCCCTTGAGGTTAAATACCTGTATTTTATTAGAGATCAAGTATTACTGTATCTGTCCCAAGTTTAAGAAAAAAAAACCGGAGGGATTAAAGTATTTTGGGAAGCCTGCTGAAGCTCAGATTACAAAATGTATCATTATGCATCCATTTACTTTTTAGAGATATTGGGAATTGAATTAAAATAACAACTGAATAGTCATAGACTTCTCATTGTTGATCTATATGTGTTCCAGCACTTTGACAACATCTTAGCCTTTAATTTATATCCATTTATAATTCTGCAGGTGTTTTAGAGCTCCAATGAGTTTCCTTTTTTTAAAAATACTGCTTGCTCTCCTCTCAGTCATTTTAGCATTAATTTAAGATGTACAATTCTCTTGCCTGTGTTTTTATAAAGTTTTATAGTAAAAGGAGATCATCGACATTGTCAGTCATTTACTAATAATGTCTAGCAACCCATAGCATCCGATCAGCAGTAAACATTCGCTGGTATAAAGGAACAAGAACAAATTAAGTCATCCTGTAGTTGGTTGCTGTGGGTTGCTAGACTGCATTTTATGATTGCCACTGAAATTGTGAAATAAGATAAGGTTAAAAATGCTTCCTAATGGTCACAGTTTTAGTTTATGTATTTTTATTTCTATATTATGAGTAGCTTTTTTGAATAAATTAACTCACATTTTATTGGAAATACTCAGGAAAATTTATGGTGCCTTACTAAGGAGTTAAACAGCAGTTATTCCCTTAACCTAGGCAGCTTACATTTGAAGAATGTCTGCAATTTTTTTATCAATAGGGTATTGCAAAAACATCAGCCCTTTGCACCATACCTAAATGACTGCTTGATGGCTTTGTATTAAGGATTATGGGTTTCATCAAACCAGAGGTCTGGCTGAAAGCTCTGACTTAAAATGTAACAGCTTTCAACCCATGTGTTGTTTTTTTTCTTTGATGCTTATGGTTCAACAAAGCAAAAGGTTACTAATCATGACAATTAGTACAATTGCAAATGTCTTACAATTACTCTTCTCATCTTCTGAGGTAATCCAATATTCACACAGAGAGAAGAAATGTAACTATTGCTATTGTTGTAACACAGCAACATCCCTTTTCCCACATAAATGAATAGTAGGTTCTGGGTAGTATTTGAACCACATGCATTAGTAAAGTATGCTCCATTTCGAGGATGTGCCAACAACATGGCATTGTTTACTGAATGAATCTTGATGGCTAAACGGCCAACTTGATTTGTTATGTAGAGGCCCAGCAAGATGATAAGCTTTTTATTCTCCTCCTGGAGATATCTGGATTATTGACATATTCAGATAATTATTCGTATGTTCAAGAAAGTTCATTTTAAAAATTCATGCTGAAACCGCTCAACAGGATATTTTTCTCCTCTCCTTTAACTGATCACTGGCCTGAGGAGAGTTGCAGACATCTGCAATATCTCTTCCCCTCTCCTCCCCCAACATGCCTGTGCCGTGCCGCAAGGTTTATTTTTGAAAGCTAAGCGGGATGGAAAGAATAAACCACTCTATGAAGGGTAGAGTATCTTGTTTTTGTAGGCAAAGCTTTTGCAGAACTTCCTATGAAGACTATTAAATAAAACACAAAGAATGACTGTAAATGTCCCCTGCTAAGGTTTAAAGAATGTCAGCAAATTTATTGTTGTTGGATGTAGTATAGCATTTGTGATGAGCCTTGTTTGTGCTGTGCAAAGTCAACAGAAATGTGAGTAATGAATCCTATCAAAGCAGAAACCTAGAATGTTCAACCTGATATTCTCATTGGTGTGCAGAGACTTATATTCTGATCTTTCATTTCATGGCATTTGCATGCAGACTTGTCTTAAGTGACAAAACAATATTTTGGTGCTTGCTCTGTTATCTAATTGTTAAATCATATCATAAATAATGCCATTAGGTCACACTAAATTTGTTACAGATTATAGTTTACATAGGTCTTGCTTATTGGTCATCCATAAATGACCTAATTTATAGCATAAGTGGTTTAAATACATTTCTGAAAGAAAAATGCATTGCTATTGGGCATTGTATATTAAACGACAACACACAACAGAAAGAGGAGTACTGTGGTATTATATGATACTTTATTTGGACTAACCCACAACACAGACAGTGATTCTTTTCAAATGTGGCTGGAGGGCTGGACCTTTGGGGTCACTGCAAGACAGATTGCTTACATTCACATCAGTATGTCTTTGCCAGAGTGCCTTAGTACAGACTCAATGGTCAGCTGAAGATGATTATACAAGTAAATAGTAAATCAACCTTTACTAGACACAACCCGCTTGTAGGGTGACAAATGGATGCATTTCCTGCTGCTCTTTTACAACAGATCTTGGTAGTTTCATTGTCTGCATCTTGTTAGTGTTTAGTTTTCTTCTTGTTCCAATTATATTCAGCCACCAGGAACATTCCATTTCATCCCTCACATCTTTTAAATGTTAATTCACCAAAATAAATGTTAAAGGACCGGTAACACCAACAAAATAAAAAATCCTTTGTAGATTGGCTTGGCAGTTATTCTAATACAGCACTTCTCTAAATGTTATATTTGAAGTTGAATACATGAATTTTATTCATTTCTGTCTGTTCTTATATTTACTAATAGCTGCCATGTTGTTAAACTGACCTCACCCAGTCCCATTGTTTTCTACGGTCCTCTAGAAAACACATGTACAGAAAGTGTGCACAAAAACCCAATTTTTAAAGCTAAATAGCTGAATTTGATACTTTATAGGCACAAGTTAGAGTTTGCTATAAATGCATTTGATGCATTTTCAATTTTGCAAGGAGCAAGATGTGGAATCATTACTTTTAGGCCAGAACTGGTCTTGCATTCATGCCAGATGGCCACCTCACCAGTGTTGGGTTTACATTTCGGGTGTTGATTGGGACAGAATGCTTTGCACCCTAGGCCACTTCCACTAATTGACCATACCTCTCTCTGCAAATAATTACAGACTAAGCTATGCAGTGAGCCGAATTGCTTTATCTGTCATTAAGACAATGCAAAATCACAAATGGTAGGTTCAACTTTTAAATATTAAAAATACCCCTTTGTTTGAATTCATTCCCCAGATCCCCCTGTCTATGCCCCTAAATTGGTTGATAGACACCCTTTTGTCTAAGCAGTCTAAAGGTGCAGGCCTCTACATACCAACCAGTAGCATAACTAGTAGCCAGGAGACTCTAGTGCCAAATATACAATAATTATAATTAGCACCTACTAGTAATAACTAGCAGGATTGCCTTTTTAAGCAGGATTTGGGAAGAGTTGCAGATTAATCAGGATATTAACAACAGTCCTAGACTGGGCTGAATTTTTTTAAAAAATTGGCAACCCAGTGAAAATATTCCAGTTTTCTCTTACATCTAGAAATATGAGTACTGTATTATTATACGATACTTTATATGGACTAACAGTCAATTGTACAAGACAAGCTTTTGAGAGATATTCTCCCTTCTTCAGATCAAAGCAAGTACTAAAGGATACACAGTTTGCAATGAATTAACAGTATGTGGGGCAATAAAAGACAAAATAAGCAGGTAGAAGGGTGGGTTGTGAAAGTCATAAATAACAGTTGATAGAGGACAGAGGGGTAGACGGACAGGCTAGTGGGGAGGTGGTACTGGGGGGGGGGGGGGGGGGGGGGTGGAGAGGAATGAAAACAACAGAAAAATACAGTTCATACTGATAATGTCTAAGAAAACCAATGTCATTATTCAGTCCACAGTTCTTTGAGTCAAAAAAAGTGATCATTTTCAGTTGAAATGTTTTTCTTTCTTGTGTGCTAGTAAAGTGTCCTTTCAGTACCCTTATTTCCATGTTTCGAAATTGTGTTCAGCCTGTGAGAAGTGATGTCAAACAGGAACACAGAGATCTCCCTCTTTGTGATGTACATCTAGATGATTTACCAGTAACACTGTATTGCCACTGGTTAATCATTTGGTAATGTGACCCAATGCCGATTTACACTCTGTTGACCTGGCTGAACTTCTGCCCTGGTCTTTGGGATCTACCCAGATTGTAATAAAAGGCATGGCTCAGTTGGTCTTTGAGGTTCATTAGCCTCCCTTAGTTGAGGTTGTTAACATTATATCGTTATTGCTGCAGTAAAAGGGAACTTGAATCTATTCTCACTTTTTCTGTTGAGTGTATGTACTGTATATTGTGTATATATGGATGGCCACTGCTGTGCAAAGGCAATTAAAAATAAGATACCTGTAGTAAGATCTGACCTCTAAACTTGTAGGAAAGTTTCTCTCTGTATCGATAAACATAATTATTTACATTTGTCTTTTATCACACAGGCCAGCGAGGAGGGGGTTTACTTTGTTGTCTCCCGGCAGAGCAGACATCAGACCCCTGATATTTTGCAGGAGGCAGGATGGCATAACAACAACGATAATCCTCCAACATGCACCAGTGAAAGAAACTATTTTAATAAGGTATTTGTTTAAATAACCTGGTATAAGAGTAGTATTATTACTATATATTTGTATAAACCAGCATCCCCTACATTGCTGTACATACAAACAAAGTATAATATATTACAAAGTTACCAAACTTCTTCAGGCTTTAGATGGTTTGTTTGCAAGCATTTCACCAATGAAAATAGCCTGTAGGACAGTACCTCTACATTAGCAATATTAGCCAATGGGGGACCTGTATCAGGCAGTTTGCCCAAGTGGCCTAAGAATAGTAATGTATAAAGAAACAGAGGAATAGGGACTCCACCTTTAGAGATTTAAGATTACAAGGTCACTGGAAAGTTAGAGGACACATTAGAACCATCTGGAATGAAGAAGCATATCAATCTGCACAGCCCAGATATTTACATTTTCTCTAACCATCAGCTGACATGGTAATACAATAAGCATTGATTGCAGACTATTTTGATTCTTGTATCAGTCATGTCAAATGTATTTTATTTCTAACTAGTAAATATTTGTACATATCTCCAAAGACAGTTCGTGTAAACAGGGATAAGTTCTTATGCAATAAGCCCTACACACATCCATTTATATTTAATTAGCCAAAAATATCCTAGGTTTCAAGCCATGATTCTTTGACTGGGCTACTGCTAGTCCTGTTTGCAGGATTTCATCATTTGTATAACTCAGGGAAAATTGTAAAACTGAAGTTAGCTAAGCTACACTGATTGAAAATGATTGCATTTAAGTTCATTTTAGTCTGTAGAAAACAGCCAAACAGAATATTTTAAGAATGTATCAAATTCAACTAGAAGGGACGCATAGTCCCCCCCCCCTGAAAAGTTGTCCTTTTGTACCTCTGCAAAAACGGTCTAAAAAAAGAGAATGACCTGGAAGGTTGTGTGTGCGGAATTTCATTTTCATTTGCAATTAATTGTTGCCTGCCATGCACCTAAGGCACCATAAAAAAAATGAAGGTGTGCACCCCCCTCCTGGTTCTTTTGCCACAAATTTGACATCCTCACTGATAAAGACTTGGTCTGGCACAAACAAATATTAAAGGAATAGTAAAGGATTGTTTGGTCAAGAGGTGACTTGGAAGGGGGGAGATATTTACTGATGGGGGTTTTACTCTCCAGTGCTGATTAATGCTGTCACTATTCAGCTGATCTCTTCTGCTGTGGGAAGCTCTGCAATTCTCTTTACTTCCTGTTCAGACTGAGGTGAGAATACTCATAAGCAGTTTTATATCAACATTCTGCTTGTTAGTATGCTCACCTCGGTGAGTTTGAACAGTAAGTGAAGCAGAAGATTGGTAATTAATATCCTCCCCCCTCCCCTTGCAAGTCACCCCTTGCCCAAATAAACCCTTACTTTTCCTTTAACGATTCAATACCAATGGATGCTTGGCCAGCAACCCATGGAACTACCTTTTGCTGAAACTCATATTTTGGCAGAAAAATTGTACTCATCATTCTAGTAACTTAGATGCAGGCTACTTTTATGACAGAAAGATATAGACTCATTTGTAACCTGAGAACTTGCCACAAGAACATAATTCCTGGGTTTACAGGTAAACATTCACATTATCTGGCCAGGGTCTGCCCTGTTCTGACCCTAGTCTCTAGTATAAAGAGTCCCTGCTCCTTCAGGATAAGTATACTCACAGGAGTAGGGCCCCAGCTAGTAGATGCCAATTTATATTTTTTGAGTGTTAACGGTCCTTTTAAGCCAATTAAATTTTATTGAAAGCTGGAACTGTTATAAATCTATTTAAATTTGTATAAAAAATTCAATGCCTTCGTGTAAAAATGTGGGAAATATTGCAATGACAATATCATATGCTCTGTATGCAGTTCTATACTTTGGATATGTGCTAACTAAGAAGTCTGAACCTTAGTAATCTGAACTAGACTTTAATAATAGCATAGGATCAGCATCTTCTTTATATGAATTTAATGTATTTTCCTTAAAAAGCAGAAAACACTTTCAGTGTAGTTTATAGAGTATTTACGGTATTTCAATAGTAAGGACCCAACTACCATATGAAGAAAATGTTAATATTAAGGTGGCAGTTTTAGTCTCCAACTGGAAACATGTGTTGTAAACTGTGTACAGTGTTGCCTTCTGCACAAAGACATACTAATGTGTTACAATAACCACTGTAAGCAGCTTAGCTGCACTATATTTTATGGATTAAAGCATAGCTCAAAGAGCTTGTGACCACATCCCAACATCTGGTTCATACCAGCGATGACTCCTCTTACAATCATTCATCTTTACATGTAGAATGATTGGTCAATCTGGAAACAAATGTTTGTGTATAGAAGTGATTTGTACACCAAGATCCAGAGTGCACAGCTGGGTCAATGATCCGTCTATAACAGGAGGAAGAAATGCTTTTCCCTAATGACGTGTTTAAAGAATCATTCTTTATACAAAGATACATCTGGGTAAATTGTTGATAGAAATTGCTCTTCTAGTTGAATCAAACTGACTGTTAAAAAAAAAAATACCCATGAAATCTGGAAGTTAAGTCTTTCAAAAACCCTGGATTGAAATCTTTAGTCACCAAGATTAACGCCAACACTAAAGATTTAAATGGATTTAGTAACTTGAATGTTTTCACAAAATAAATACTATGCAGGGAATTTCAGCCACGCTGCTACAAATAAAAAGAGGTTAAGTAAAGGTTTAAAAAGACAAGAATTGCCAAACTTCTTAATGTCTCCAAAGGAGCCTTAAACAGTGGTACAACATGTCACATACACTGCTTGTCTAGGATTGGTTAGATGCCAATCATGCATTCTGCACAGGGAACAACTATCCCTAACTTATGTCCAAGGCTTGGCAGACAGAAGATATTCATATTAAAAATAAGCCAGTCATTCAAACAAATTAAGTGTCATACATATTTTCCTAAGAAATATTTTGAGTAGTGCTTGTTTACATAGTGATGCATGGTCATTTCTGAGACACTTACTGTGACATATGGTAGTGTTCTGCTGACACCTTTGGTGCATTGGATCACCAACGCCACTGACTTTGAGACACTTATGATGACTACTGGACCTCCTGTGTCATCACTGCTGTACAACACCTTTAGTGAAGTGTCTACCTTTCTCTGGAGTTGTAAAATATTTTAGTGTTGCAATGAACCGTTTAAGAGGAATTTAAAAATAAGTTTGTAGCTTTAAACACTACTGTGTAGTGTTTCTATACTGCCTCTTTACTGTTATAAATTCTTACTCATTCTCTTCTGGATAAACACTTTGTATAATTAACTCAGCAGCAAAAAGGAGATTTTCTTAAAATTTCTCTACTTTCTTCTCTTCCATATATAATACTCCCTTCCACTTCCACATTTGATACTCCCACTTAACCCTACCACACTTTCTCTGCAGTTGCAGTTTCTCTTAATTAAGCTGACTAATTTTTTTCCCCCTTGCTCTATAAAATAAATGTGCTTTCCTGTCATTTAGATATTTCTTTCAAATGTTATTGGTCTCTGAGGGCTGTCGAGTAGTCTACCATTATTATTTTTTTTTTTTACAATAATCCAGCCACCAGGGAAAGTACTTGTCATCAAGCTTGTTGTATTTGCCAGGACAGAAAAAAATATATATATGAACTCCTGCTCATTTTAATATGTAGGAATCTGGTGATAAAGAAAGGTCTCTGGATAGAAAAATACTTAGATATTATACTATAAATTCAGATAGAAAAGTTAAAATAGCTCAGATTTAAAATATTTAATTCATCTCCTCTTACCCTTATGGATTAAGATACCATGATCTTTTATTTCTGAAAGCTGTCTGTAGAAGTATTCACTGCTGGCCTATCATGCAAGGTAAGTATTAGAAAAGACATATTATAGCGGTGAGCTATATTTCTACTCACCTGCTTTTGATTTCGTGGGAGAGACTGCAGTACTGTTTTCTGTCCTCCTAGATACTGATCTTGATCACAAGCAGATATGGAGACTTTAGTATGAAATTTTATCATCTTGGCTAAAGCTAAAACTTTTTCCTGGTCGTATAGCGCAGAGATCATTTCCAGAAACTGCAAGCGTTTGACCAAGATTGATGAGCTGATTTGATTCCTGAAGCCCTTTACCCTTCCTTGGTTGTTCTTCTTCCAGTGCTATAATCTGAAGAACTGTAAAATGGCTAGTGCTGACCTGGTAATGCAGCAGATAATGTGATATCTTGGCGGTTCCAGTGTGTCTACTGCCTGAGGTTAATATAATGGTGCCTCACATTGCACCCAGTTCATTAGCACCAATCATAGCTATATATAAATTAAGAAAGAAACAGAAATCTGTTCTGATGCTGACAAAGAGAAATGATATACACTTTTCCACCCTACAATTCTATTAATCTCCCTGTGGGAAAACATCGTCATTGCTTTAGTCTAAGAGTTTTTTGAATATAGAACAGGGAATGACTGTGGACTCTCTTTTTGGCAGTTCTATTCATAATGTAGAAAAATGAAAGTTTACTGATTCTTATGACATTTTCATTCTTGCTTGACAATGGGTGCCATAGTGAAAGACAGTTTTTGCTAGATTATGATGGACTGCTGAGAAATTTATCAATGGAAATTGATATTTATCAATGCATGATAAATATTTCCTATTCTGTCACAAACAATTTCTGAGAATGTTACGACTTTGTTTCACAAACCAGATTAGGTGTCAAATAATTTTGCGCTATGGTCTTTTTTTACATAGTAACATAGTTTATAAAGCTGAAAAAAGACACAAGTCCATCGAATTCAGCCTATTTTCCTCCGATGTTGATCTAGAGGAAGGCAAAACCCAATGAAGTAGTTATCTTCGTATTCGGGAATATTCCTTCTGGACTCAAAATATGGCAATCAGAACAGAGAGAGTTCCATAGCCTTACTGCTTAGTAAGCCACAACCATGTACTGGAAAAATACGTTTATTACACAATCCAAGTATTCTAATGTATTTACAAAGAACAATTCTGCTGTCTACAATAATACCTGAGCTAATGACTTGGCTTAAAACACTGGATCTCTTAACCCTAAAGCTAGTCAGGTGGACGGACTCAGTAGTTCGAACTGCTCACATGCAATTTCCATTGTTCTCTGAGGGTATGGCCACATTGGGTGTTTGGTCACCACCTGCTTTTCCGTGTCAACAAACCACCTATGTTGGAATTTCCAAGCAGTGCTATTGCATTTTTATTGTAAGTAAATGGATATTTGTTTAGGCTTTTTTTATCACTGAGAAAACTGCATGATAGAAAACCTAGGCTTTCATTGCCCCAAGGCACTCATATTCATCAGTTACACATTAAATTCTGTTTGTGTAAATTCAAGTCCCATAAAAAACAACATTTATACATATTCATATGAGCAGCTGAACCTACTGACTGGATGTAAATGAGCCTTCCGTTTATCTGTTTGCAGTAGCTTTTAATAGTAAGAAGCATTCTTATGGCTCAGGTTATGGTCAGTCTGCAGCCTCATCTTGCTGACAGTATAGACTTATCCATTTCACCAAATCAAATACACAGTTATTTACACTGAATACATAAGTCTGGTACCCTAGTTCTAATCCTAGGAACTTAAACCTTTTTGTGCTCTCTCCAGTAAATTCAGTTGGATCTGTCCCTCTGTGTTACAATCTGCTTTCTCCAAATATATATATCCCAGTAATTACCCAAAATCATTGTTGGTGATGTACACCCATGTTTTTGAAGTCTTATCTAAGTTAATATTGTCAGTGTGAGTAGAGGGGGTGTTACATGGAAGGGCATTTAGTTTACTTAGGATGCTGATTGCAGGTTGTTCAAAATATCCAAGTAAATTATACTGCCACCACCAATATTAACTGGGAATAAATCAGACTAAGTGCACTGTGCATCCATCATTTTGTGCTTAATGCAGCCTTTATTTACTTAAGACTACATTTAAGAAAGAAAACACAAGTAACTGTGACCTAACCACACCCACAGGACATGCCTGAAGTTCATGTTCCATTATACAGGGTAGCTAAAAGGTTTTATAGGAAACTAAAGATTTCTTCAATGCAAAACGGCTGGCATTTCAGGCCGGATATTGTTTTAAAGCAAATATATGCTTCTCTTGGCTGATGTGTATACTTTATGGGGGAATTCACCATTCAGCGAAGTGAGCTCCGAATTCTTCTGCTCACTTCGCAAATGGAGTTATGCGCTTGCTGATATCCTGCACGCGGACATCAGTGAACGTTTTAAAGGGATTCCAGTCTTGGCGAGACCAAAAGAGTCGCCTCGCCGAGACTGGAATCCCTTTAATGCACTCACTGATGTCCGTGTGCAGGACATCAGCGAATGCATAATACCATTTGCGAAGTGAGCCGAAGGATTCGGAGCTCAATTCGCTGAATGGTGAATTCCCCTCTATGTCTTCTCTCTATGTTGACTTTGCATTACCAGCCAAAAGGTCCACATTGGAAGTCATTTTTTAGCATGTTGTGGATAGCAGGACATTTCGTAGTTGTTCTGTTTTTTTATGTTTTTGTTATATTTGAATTATTTGACTTTCTCTTTTGTTTTGATCAATCTTTTTTGTTTCCAAGGGCCAGTGACCCTCATAAACCAGTTTATCAATTAATCTCAGGCTTAATTGTTTTATTTAGAGTTTATTTTTATTATTTATCTTTTCCTTCATGCCCTGTACTATTGCTGTTTCAGTCTGTACTTAATTGAGTATCTGGTTGCTATATTAATGGACCCTTGCAACCAGAGGACAAAATATATGGAACTAAGACCAAAAATGTGAACAAGACAACAAATTCGAGACAAAAAAAAGTAAAATAATTCAAAACAGCAAACATAATTATTTCTAAGTTCAATCCCTTTAATTAAACTCATTTGCTGCAAATGAGATCAAAATATTTTGCGATGATGGTCAAGTTCTAGACTTCCAAATTCCAATGCAGAAAAATAGTTTCAGTTGTTAAAGTCCAAGAGGGTTATTGATCAAAGTGAGAATTCAACTGCCAAAGTGAATTTTCATCACTTCGGGTTTCAGTTCTCTGATTCTCTACTCTTTATTCACTAAACAGCGGATTCCCATGGTGAATTCGTGACTGCGTCAATCTACTGTCTATTGTGTAGTGTGTGACTGTTGTTAGCACAGAGTTTGCTGAATACCCAAATATGAGGAAGTGGCAAATTCACACCTTAAGCGACAATTCAAACTTTAGTCAATAACCCACTAAGGGGGGAATACACCAAGCTCCGAAGTGAGGCGCGTAGTGTTCGCCTCACTTCGGAAAAACTGAAATGCGCATGCTGATGTCCTGCACGCGGACATCAGCATGCGCATTAAAGGGATTTCCCTCCTGGCGAGGAGACAAGAGTGCTCTCGCCGGGAGGGGAATCCCTTTAATGCGCATGCTGATGTCCGCGTGCAGGACATCAGCATGCGCATTTCAGTTTTTCCAAAGTGAGGCGAACACTACCCGCCTCACCGGAGCTTGGTGAATTCCCCCCTAAGTCTAGAAGAAATAAATCATTGTTTTGGTAAGATATTCCCTCTTCTGGTTCTGGGTGAACATTTGTATGAATGCAAAGGAAAGATAGAGTTCCACATAGTGTATCTTAGGCATTGCTTTACGCGTGCTGTAGTGTCAGTATGACAGCTGCGCAACATGCTTTGCTTTCATCCTCACATCAGACAGCTGTGCCTCTCGTGTGGAACACATGTTAGAAATTTTAGGTTCTGATAGGCTGATGTAAACATTTATTTTGACGTAAACATCAAAAAGACAAACAGGCTGTTTTAATATTGTGGCTTAGTGGGGTCATTTTGCAAGGGCAGATGTTAGAGTAAAATAAAAGACTTGTCAGTATTAAAATTATAGCTAGAGAAACATATTCTTTACTGAGGCATTATTGCCACAAGGGTTGCTTTAATTTTTTAGCTTTGTAAAATGGTTTATACCATTTTCCTACCATTCCAGCTAATAATGTCTGTGTCATAGTAACATTATGAGTAGTATATTATGATCAAATAACAGAACCACATGCAACAGTATGTTCAGTAGAACATTATGTTCTGCAGCTGACTTCATATTACTATCCCAGACTTTAGCATTGGGCTAATGAAACGTGTTTTTCCATGCTTTTGAGCATTCATTACTAAGTTTTGAATGAAAACTAAGTGAAATTTTAGTCAAACCTCTGTCCATCCACAATGTATCCATCTTACTATTTGTGTACCTCTATTTTTTCCTTTGTCCATCCATTCTCTTTTTAAATTGTATGTCCATCCATGCATACTCTCTCTAAGGGGGTTATTCACTAAAGTCCGAATTGTTGCGTATAGGTGCGAATTCGCCAGATAAAGAGAGTCGCAATAGGCTGATACTGTCTCAGTCACGTCTTTATAATGAGAATATTGTCACATTCGTGTCTTTATTATGGGAAAATTGTCGCAATCTTAACTTTAAAAAACTGTTGCGACTTTACAATAGGGAAATTGTAGCGGATTTACAATGGGAATCCGCTGTTTGCGAATTCGACAGTCGAATTTGCACCTTAGTGAATAACCGCGTGTGCTCTTTTCCTATTATACCACTTATGCCATATTTAAAATATATTTGTAGTGTCTGCTGTTTGCAGCAAGTTGGTTAGTATATATATATGGTAATTCCATGTATTCTATCCTAATACATATGGCTGAACGAAAGGAAGATTGGAGTTATACACCTAATACCAGTTTATGGCTGCTGAAGAGTTCTCACATGGATAGAGTATTATCCAGACACAATGCCTTCATCAACCCAAAGAAACATAGACTCCAGTTGTGCAAAGTATACAGTGGAACCTGAATTATACATGTTTTCAAAATCAACCTGGCACCAATCTTCTAATTCTCTCTAATAATTCTCTGTGGGACTTGACCACTGACCAACGACCACTGCTTCTACAGCAAGCCCTGCTTCATCAGCAACCAATGGGGGCCCGCTTCCTAATCCTGATAAATTTAGCTTTAGTAATTCTTGTGGAACGGTGCAGTGTTGTTTAGTGGCCCCAGAGAGTTATGGGGAAGCTGTTCACTCAGGGGTGTGAATCTTATTATGTTTTTGACTGAGCAGAGTTGAGTATACAAAGCTATAATTTTTTTGCACCTGGAATGATCAAAGTCTTGTTGTTCCAATGGGCTACATGCACAAAAGAATCAAATCCTTAAATACTGAATTAATTGTTTTTGCAGTATGGATGGATTAATGCTGATCCATTATTTCATTTAAATGAAGTCAACAAAACTGAGCTGTGAGTGGAGAAATGTATCAAAACTTGCATTGTAAAGTATCAGTTTAGTCTGTGATGCCATTCAAAGAGCAGACATATAAATGAAGCTAGGTATAATGTAACACTTGCTCTCAAGGGCTGCAAATCAGATGTAAGTTAAACAGAAGACAGAGGGTTTAAATGTAGCGTGTTAGACAGATAACAGCTGGCTGGGCCCTTGCTAAGATAACATTGTGATCAATCTCATTGCTGCATTTAAGCCTCAGAAATGACATGCCTTGTAGCTTTACACCCTTGAGCAATATAGTGTAATACTCCATTTATATGTTAGTCTATACACAGCAAACATTCAAACAAACTCTTAAAGGACCAGCAACACCAGAAAAAGGAAAAATATCCATTTGTATTGGCATGGTAGTTATTTCTACACAGTACAGTAAATAGACCCCTCCAATTCCCATTGCATTCAGTGGATTGTTAGATAATACATATTCATGAAGGGCCCTAGAAAACACAAACTAAGTGAAAGTTTTTTTAAAACCACAAATCACGAGGAAGCTTTAAATTAATTTTCTGAAATTAATTTTGTTGTTGTTGTTGTTGTTAAGTATAAGCCAGCTGAACAGTGGATGCAAAAAACATGCCTCCTCTGCCTAGTAGAGTTTAGGTGGGAGTTGCTATGTTAATGACTTTTAAACTGTATAAACTTCAATCAAACATCACCGCCGCTGGTCACACAATAAAAAGTGTTACTGTATTGTTGTCTATAAAGAAAGCCTTCACTAACTTTAAAAACTGGCCTCCTTTCATAGGTAAATATGCAAATATGTAAATAAGGAGTGTTCTGTAACCCCAATAATTCCTTCATCATGCTGTAAAAAGCACTCTGGAATGTATATCTCAGCGTAGTAATGTACATCTCAGCGTAGTAATGTACATCTCAGCGTAGTAATGTGCATCTCAGCGTAGTAATGTACATCTCAGCGTAGTAATGTACATCTCAACATAGTAATGTACATCTCAACTTAGTAATGTACATCTCAACTTAGTAATGTACATCTCAGCGTAGTAATGTACATCTCAGCGTAGTAATGTACATCTCAGCGTAGTAATGTGCATCTCAGCGTAGTAATGTACATCTCAGCGTAGTAATGTACATCTCAACGTAGTAATGTACATCTCAGCGTAGTAATGTACATCTCAGCGTAGTAATGTACATCTCAGCGTAGTAATGTACATCCCAGCGCAATAATGTACATCTCAGAGCAGTAATGCACATCTCAGCGCAGTAATGTACATCTCAGCGTAGTAATGTACATCTCAGCATAGTAATGTACATCTCAACGTAGTAATGTACATCTCAGCGTAGTAATGTACATCTCAGCAATGTACATCCCAGCGCAATAATGTACATCTCAGAGCAGTAATGCACATCTCAGCGCAGTAATGCACATCTCAGCGTAGTAATGCGCATCCCAGCGTAGTAATGCGCATCCCAGCGTAGTAATGCACATCCCAGCGTAGTAATGCACATCTCAGCGCAGTAATGCACATCCCAGTGCAGTAATGTACATCCCAGCGTAGTAATGTACATCTCAGTGCAGTAATGTACATCTCAGCGCAGTAATGTACACACAGTACTGGGTACTGATAACAAGGGACATACACATGATAATGTGAAACAACCTCTTCGTCTACATACCATCTATTTATGTCCGGTTTGGTCCAAAGTATTTACTGATGTGAGAAGTGAGTTTGGTCCATGGAAATGTTTTATTTGAGAGGTCTGCGTTTTTATTCTTTCAATAATTTCTGTGAATCTGAGTAAACATGAACATGCATTACCTAAACATTAGTAGTAATATGCATTACATAGGTTGGAAAACTTTCAGTGAACTACAGCTCTATACTGTCCAGGTGCATGATGCTATGGTATCGGTTAATGTTAAACTTGGACTATGTTTTTTGACCTACCCGTCACTATTGCCATCAAATTATGCATTATTAAAGGCAAAGACATTATTGTAGGCAATCAGAAATAGTATTCATATTAGTCATAAAATGTGTCTTTATCTTGGTTTAGGCAGAGAACCCTTCAGGTGAGGCAAGCTAAAGAGTGTCTGCATCTCATATGTTAAATGTTAATATAAACAGAAGGAATATTGTGGGTGTATGCTAAGCTCTGCCTATCCCTGACAATGTTTATGCTGAAATAAATGCAAACTACATAATCATTAACCTAGAAAAAGATTAAATTCCATTTACACCTGTAAATAATTAGAAGATGGGCAATGATTTGGAAAGTGGAAACATTTGATAATGTTAGCCAGAAACGAATAGAAAAAAAATTGTAATCCTTGTAACAGTGGTATTGAGAATGTGTTGTTTAGGGTAAAGGGCTTATCAGTACAAAAATACACCTAATTAAAATTATTTTTACATTTAGAATGGCAATTGCACCAATATGTGCCATGAGAAGGTTGTGAGCTTCATGAAGGACCACACAGAGTCTCTGGGCATGACAGTGGCAGGTGGGACATCCAACTGGGAATGGGACCTGCCTATATTTGTGACAAGCATAGACCCAGATGGAGTAGTTGGGAGAGATGGCACACTGAAAACAGGTTAGTGAGCTACTAAACTGGCATGTAATCAACAAATACAGTGTATTAACAAACACATACATGTATATACTAATGCACACAGAATAATTGTTTTACCAACAATGCTATAAGTAAATTCCTTCCTGTAGTCCTGTAGACCTAGTCATCACAACAGAAAGCAGGACATACCATAGCAGTCATGTAATAGTATTCCAGCTGGAAGGATGCAAGTTGGACTCCCTTGATTTAAAGGACTAGGTAACTTCAACAATAAAGTGGTGACCCACCCTGAATGTATTTGAACAAGTTGTTTACCCATATCCAAAACAGTTTTACCTCTTAATTTCTCATAATTGTTCTTTTTAAGCAAGGATTACATTTTGCTTTACCTATCACCCAACAAGGACAGCCAATCTCATTATTTACTTTACAAGATCATGGTCTCCTTTCATAAACCAAGGCTGATCCATGAGTTTTGGTGCCATTGGTCCCACAATAATCCCTTGCAACATAATGCATTATAGGCCAATAGATTTACCCGTTAACTCCCAGGTGTTTTTGCATAATGAAACATCTGCCACTTTATTCTCACACTGTTACCAATGGTTTGCAGGTAAGATACAAATTAATGCAGTAGTGCAGCACAAATGAGAGCACAGAATATTTAACAGAAGATCAGTAAAGATTACTCTTTGGTGAGGGATGTTGGGTCAACAATCTCTGTACAGAAAAAATAAATAGATTAGTAGCTCCTCCATGTAGTTAAGGACAGGGGCTATCTCTACCTTACCTGAAACATGTGTTTTGTTCTGCCAGTCAAAGTGAAAGGTGGAAAATGAAAAGTTATACCATAAAAACGTCTTATCTAGAAAAATCCCTTCAAACCAAAGTTGTATGAAGCAGTAATCTTTAAGATTTGCGCTTTTGGAATAATTTTTTTTTTTCAATTTGCAATGCTGAAGTCTTTCTTTCAAACTGTAATTTGGTTGTTATGGACATTTACCAGGCAATAAGGCAATAGTTTGAATGAAGGGTGGAAAATTACTTAACAATACTGAAAATGTAGCTTCACCTTTAATCTGCTTTCTGGTTGCTATTATCAGTCACCCTAGCAATCAGACATGAGTTTAAATTCCATCTTATATAGTGGTAGAATTGAAATAGAATAATTCTAAAAAAGAAATCGATCTCCACATGTGCTTCAGTGGCCTTTTGGACAAAATGAGAAAAGGGGCTGGTACCTTGTGATGGTCTATGTCACATACAGTAGGAGGGAGAGAGCTGCATCGGGGAGCTTTTCATCTCACGATCCTGGGAATAGGATCGTAAGATAGAAGCTGGTTGTGCAGCAGTACCGTTAGTGTACTGCTGCTGGGCATGATCATGTACACAGCGGGTAAGGCTATAGTTCTCCTTTAGCTTCAAAGATAACATTTTTACAAGTGCTGTATTTGAATAACTGCCATGCCAATCCAAAGAGGAATTTTAATTTAGTTTATGGATCTTTCAGGTAAATACCCCCTATAGCTAAAAATCATTTGTGAGTAGTGCATGATGCCTGTTTTTGCTGTTTTGCTCACAGGTGATATTTTGCTGAATGTTAATGGCATTGACCTAACTGGAGTAAGTCGCAATGAGGCAGTGTCTTTGTTAAAAAATTCTTCTTCCTCCTCTGTGGTTCTAAAAGCCCTGGAAACGAAAGACTATGAGACTGAAGAGGATAATATCAACAATGCCCTGTTAATGGACAACCTTCAACAAGGCTCAGAGAGCAGAGAGTGGTTACCTGTCTGGGTCATGTGGTTAAAGTTGCCTCAGTAAGTCCAGAAATTCATTCTATTTCTCTAATAGGAGCGTAGATGGAAAGATTTGTATTTCTTGGGCAGTTCCCTCCTTTTGTCTTTGCTATTCAATCCAGTGATGTTTCATAATTAAAGCCAGATTTGGGTTGAGAACTGTGCGTAAGCATGTGTTTTCCTTTCTTATTTGGTTGTGTACAAGGCCACTGCTAGGACACTGTACAGGAAGTTATAATTAATGACTTTGAATGGGAGAATTTAAATATTATGATTGATATTTCCACACAATAGGCAACGGTGTAGCTTAGAGACTAAACATATTTCTTACTCTTTTGCCATGTTTTAGATTAGTATATAGTATTTGCAGCTTATCCTTTAAGAAAAATAGATGACCTCTAAGAGTGGACCCCAGTGTATCATACAGAGTCATACATTTTGTTTGACTTCATCATTTTATTTTTTTTTTACAAGCCCCTCCACATAAGATACTATTAGATATTCAACCCTCTGTATAGAATGAGCTCCACAGCGCCCAAATTACCTGAAACATACCTACCCAGTTTATTTATGCACACTGTTCGGCCTAAAAAAATCAGTACGTTTCCTGTTTCCAAAGTAAAAGTACAGTACTGTAACAAAATTATTTCTGTGACAGATGCCATGATTTTAAGGTAGGAAAAAGGACTTGTGTATTTAGGTATCAATTAGAGCATTTATAAATGTATTTAAATGCTAATGCATCTTAATAGAACTTAAAATGTATGTATTTTTAAGCCAAGCAGGGTAAATAGTTTTCTATAGCACTCTGTTACCAGGAGAAGTGACTTTGCTATAGCAAGAACAAGTAACAAGGGCATGCTAAATTGGTTTCTTTGGTTGGGGTTAGGGGCTTCAGGTTTGGATTGGACCACCAGAGCACCAGAGAATCTTCCAGTGGGCTCCAGTATTGGGGCTCTAGGCCTTCTGCCAAAAATGCATCTCTTTTAACATTTGCAGGACCCTAGCTACCTTAGTTACATTAACACTTCGGAAATCAGCCCTTTTGTAATATCCTACTGATATTTTATTATGATAGTTATGGTGTGCATATTCACCTGATCATGGCAGGTGAATATTTAAGGTGTTATTCATTAAAGGTCACCAGGGTGTATCATATGTTATAAGCATTGTGGTATTTATTTTTGTGGTTCTGAAGGTATATAAATTGAAGGAAATGTAAAAACTTGTGATTATTCTGCAGCTCGTGTATTTATCGTATCCTTGTCTACAAAGGTAGGTAATATGTATGTAGGAGAAAGCTTCTGAGCACCAAATGCTTGTAGCATCATTTTGCCTTGAGCTTATAATATTCTTACATTATAAACTCTGTTTCATCCCTGTATGTATTTTTCATAGTGTTGTTACCTGCATCACTATAAATCAGTGATGGTGAACCTATGGCATGTGTGCCAAAGAGGACACGCAGAGTCCTCTCTGTTGGCACACGAGCCGTTGCCAAAGCTGCCTTCAGTACAGGCCACGGATCGAATCCGACAGTTTTCAGGCCAGATCCATGGCCTAACTGAAGAAGTGCTCGCTCGCAGGGGAGCTCTCCTCCCCCGATGCAGGCACAATGACATCATTCATCAGCGCCAGCACTTTGGGGACGGCGCTGGTGAGTGACGTCACCTTTTCGGCACTCCGTGCCAAAAAGGTTTGCCAACCCTGCTATAAATAAATATAATGATACTGAAACATAAATGTAGCCAGCTTAACAAAGAAAGCATGATTTAGAAATCTTAAATGGAAATATGTTTATTGTGGTTAAACCAGATGTAGAACTTGTCATTTGTAAAGACTTGTAAATATACAAAGTGTTAAAAATAGCTTTTAGGGCTTGTATTTTTATAAAACATAATAGTATTCTGGAGGGCGATACAAATTAGAAAAATAAGCTAGCCTTTACATACATATATTATCTGGCCCCGTAATCAGGTTATTTACAGGGTAGCTATTGCATATTCCCAGGACTCCAGCTGAGAAATGATTAGAATATCATTGTCTGACTTTGAACAGATGTTTAACACAAGTTCCAGTAAAGAAATTGTGGTGTTCCTAGAACCTTTTGCTTTTTAAATGCTTCATGTAAATCATTTACAGGAAACAGCTGCATGTTTTGTGATTTAAATACTGCTCATGTGCGTTCCAAAACTGATCAATGAATTCATGGAAAATGTAGATGATATAAATAGCCTTTTTTAAACAATAAATAGAGTTAAGGTTAACATAGAACTAAAATAAAATTGTCACTTAAAGGGCCGTGAACCTCACAAACCTGTTATTGGCATTTCAGTTGGTCCTATTTGGTCCTCTTGGAATTTGATTTCTTGGAAATTGTTGTTTTACGGTGAACTTCATATTGATGGTTGGAGCCATCTTTTATAAACTGGGCATCCAGGAAATGCTCTGTATTCTGCTGCACACAGTTCCTGTGAGTGGCAAACGCATAAAACCTATGCAAGCATCCAGGGAGAGCCCCTCCTATGAAAGGAAAAGTCAGCCCAATTTACAAAACAAAACTTTTTATTATTTATAATTATTAACACCTTTATGCAAATATGATTTATGATCAATTTTTTACAAAAGGTTAAATATCTTACCTGTAAAGAAGTGCTATACAGCACTTCCTTGTTGCATTCCCCAGCCTGAAACAGCGTTGGTGATTCTACAGTGTCCTATCTACTCCCAAGGAGAGTGTGCATGTCGTCAATGTATCCTCCCTGCATGACATGCACGTTCTCCCTGTGGGTTCTAGATAATATCGATGCAGGGCTTCAGTAGGAGCGTGGCGAGCGAGGAGAGCACTCCTGATAGGTGTTCTCCTGCTTAGGGCACTGTAGAGTCGCTAGCACTGTTTCAGGTTGGGGAATGCAACACAGAAGTGCTGCATAACACTTCTTTACAGGTAAGAAACTTAACTTTATTAAAAAATTGATAATAAATCCTATTTTCCTAAAGGTGTTAATAAGCATAAATAATAAAATGTATTTTTTTGTAAATTGGGCTGACTGTTCCTTTAACTTACATTAAGTACTGCGGGTGATCGCTTCCCCTTTTGTTACCAGGCATCATGGCTGAATTAGGTCATGCAATTGAATATGTCACATTGCTAGTAAATATCTAATTTTTGCTGAGGTGGCAAGGAGAGTCCAGACAAAATTTAGAAAAACACCCCTGGGTATCATCAGTTTCATGCATTTTTTTGCATGTGTAAAACCCCATAACAGCATGTGCAGAGTTGGGATTTGCCCTAAGGCAGTGAGAATGAACCTTTTCGGCACAGAATGCCAAAAAGTGACATCACTCACCAGTGCCTTCCCTAGAAGTGCAGGCACTGATGAGTGATGTCATCGCACCTGCATCAGGGAAGAGCTCTGTAGGGTATATCCTATCTGCGAGTGAGCACTCCTTCAGTGTAGGCCGCGGATCCAACCTGAAAACTGTCAGGTCGGGTCAGCAGCCTGCACGGAAGGAGCACTCACTCACTGGGGTGATTGAGGATAGCAGCAGTGGCGATGGCACGTGTGTCTTCTCTGGCATGCATGTCATAGGTTCGCCACTTCTGCTCTAAGGGCACTGACAGACAAGGTGTTGAGGTCACTGTTTAAAGCTGGCACCAAACCACCAACCAAACAAGAGCTCCCTACATCTCTTCATTTCAATTGTGACCATTTTAAAGCAACAGCAATTACAAGTAACTTTTGTCCTATTGAATTCAATGGTGACTGCATCAAAACCATCTCACACATATGCATACAGTACCTGCAACACTGTAGCCTGAGGCTATATCTTTCTGAAAGAAAGAAAGCAAGAGACTGCTGCAGGGAGGCCTTTGGACAGCAGAGAAATGTGCATAACATACACAGTGCAGCTCTGGCAGAAATCATCATCCCCAAATCTTCTTTTTTATATATAT
Source organism: Pipa parva (assembly GCA_019650415.1). NCBI lineage: Eukaryota > Metazoa > Chordata > Amphibia > Anura > Pipidae > Pipa > Pipa parva. The sequence goes on from WMED01000012.1 coordinate 38,159, forward strand.
TCCTATTTTATTTTTTTGATATATCCATAGTTAGTGCTGCAAAGTTTTTTTGAAACTGAAGATATGCAAGTTTCTATGTAAATGCCTTAGCTCATGTCTCTTATACACTGTGCTAAGGAGAGCCCCAGGCTGCACTGAGGAAAATAACTGTTATTGGCTGTAAAGATAGCCGGTATCTCGGTCATTAAGCAAAGCAGGGCTACTGAGTTCGAAAAGAAGAAGCAAGGAAAAGCAAACACACAAACAATACAACTTTCACAGAAATAAAATAAATATGCTTTTTTCAATGCTAATCTAATTTACTAAGCAGCATACATTGTTTAGGTCACAAGCAAGAACATTTTCTGATAATATTCCTTGAAGAGTGGCTGTGCATGGGCATAGTTACTAAAACCACCCCTATGCGTACTCCCCTGATTACGGTATAATAATTATCATTGTAACAGTTCAATGTGTCCTTTACATAGCTATTTTACAATAATATCAGTTCACCCAAGTTGAATTGCCTAATACTAAACGATTCTGCATCCATCAAACTACTGACCAGTCTTTATGTCAGAGCAATAGTCTGAGATGACTTTGTTAGTAAGTAAACAGTGCTGAAAAATCCATATGATAGTTTTAATCTGTCTCTTCGACATCTGGTGCCTTTCAGTATATAAATCCAGCACATGTACCAAAAGTTAAATACTTTACAATCAACTACCCATTTTACACTCTTCTTGGGACTTGGGGGAATCTGTAAAATAAAGGAAAGTGTAAATTGCTGGAAAATGTATGGACCATGGACATTCTCCTATAGTGACAAAGCAACACTGTGCTAAAACTGCAGACCACAGTAATTAACCCAACTTACTATTGCTTTTAAAGGCTAATGAGACACTCCCACTCTTTTTCCATAAACACACAGGACATGGCGATCCTTCTTTTTCTATTCACTTCAGCTTGAAATGCTGTGATTGCTTTCATTGGCTGTGACATGGCTTAAAAATAATACCCTTCAAGCTATGTGAACTAATATAATAATATACACAGATCCTTTACCCTAGCCGCCACTTATATACAGTATATGAATGCTAAATATACAAATGTAGAATGTTCTCTGTACTCTGCAAACAATGCCATACATTATGGTCTGTGTAATGGAAAGTAGATGCAAGGCAAACACATTGTGTAAACAGAATATACATCTACTAATTAGGGAACAAAGTTTGGAAGAATTCATGCTAAAAGATATGGGATTCATATTGTAAATAATGGAGGTTAAATGTAGTAGGATAGTAACAAGATTTTCCAGTAAAGTGCTTTGCAAATGTGCAGCGTTTGTGCATTCAGTCCTTGAGGTTAGCATTGAAACTTTGGAGAAGGTCTCCTGTTTACTAATTGGAGAACTGTGCATAACCCTTTTTCTACCAAATTAAAATAACTGGACATCAGGAGTGTTTTCCAGAGAACTAAAGTTATAAATAAAAAGTAGGTACCTAAAACAATACCTTAGTCTAAGCTGAAACATGGCAATGACAGCTTGAACTGTGCTGTCATTGCCATGCACAGAGGCAGACTTGTCAGTGTTTGCATGAGTACATGAGCCAGCATGAAGCTCCGCCCCTTATGCAAAATAGTGCACACATAATCACACTCATTGAGCTTCTTATTGTTTACTAGTGAGAGGAGCGTTCTCATTGGGGGCGCAATGAGCGTGATAAGCTCTTTTGCACCGCCAGTTGTACTAGGCGGGTGGAGCTTTGCACTGGATCCTGTACCCTCCTAAGCGCTGTCAAGTCTGCCTCCATGCATGGCAATGACAGCACAGTTCAATCTGTTATTGCCATGTTTCAGTTTAGGCTAAGGTATCGTTTTAGGTGCCTCCTTTTTATTTCTAATTTTAGTTCTTCTTGAAGCAGTGAGACTAATTACTTCCAAAATGCTCACCTCAACATGACACTTCATAAGCAGCAAGGTTACACACATTTCAACAGGTTAATTTTATACTTTACTATTCCAGGGCTACTGGAATGTTACCAGTGAGAGATACACAACAGCAGGTATTACAGTGGGGAGATCTTATCTCATTCTGCTTATTGCAGTGTTTCTTACCCAGAATGCACCTAATGGATCATATCTATCCACTATCCTAAAATGGCGTGTACAGCCACATACAGAAACATCCAGGCACTGGCCTTACTACAAATACTGGTTGGAGTGACAAGTTACCCTTGCTTGCAGGAATCCTGATACTCACCGATATGGGTAAACCTCCCCTCAATTTACTATATATAGGGGGACAACCCTGGGGGCTGGACCACAACACAAGGGCAATCCACTCTCAAGCTACAGAGAGGAAAGCCGGACATAAGCACCTCTACCACAGTCAGTGACATCAGTCTCTGCCAAGGAAATCTACAGGGGAAACCATAGTACAGCCAAACAGCAAAGGTAAAAAACAGTTAGTTCATTTAGTAGGGTGATTGAAAATAAACCCTACATCAGCACTCCTGACTGGGAAAATTTCTATTGGACAGAGAAAGTAGACCTTGTGTAAACTAAAAGCACAGCTCATCCAATGCTATGGAATAACGATTCTGCTCTTTCCCTGCTGTATCAGTTATAATTTTGTTTTGAAACTATATTTATTGTCTGGCAGCTTTGATTGGTAGAATTTCTCATGTTCATTCTCTGGTTACCTAAAATGGCGATTGTAGAGTGAACAGTAGTTTATTTCACAGAGGAATTTCAGCCAAATGTTATGTTTGTATAACTTTAACCTTAATCTGGAGGAAGGGAAGTACTACCCCAATTTTATATTTGCATAGTCATTAAAGTTTAAATGAAGTACCAAAATCATTTGACGTGCCCTAGAAAACACAAATTATAAAAGAAGGCTATAACCAGCAAGGGTGAATACAACACAAATAATAAAGAATTGAACATCCAGGATGAAATTTTACCTACTAAATAGGAATAACTTGTCAAGTCAGTCCTAATTGTAGTTTTCTTTTTCTTGGATCTTTGGCTCTTTAAGTTCTAAATGATTGAGGCCAGCATTTGGTTTACTAAGTTTCTACTTACTGCCATCAGTCAGAAAAGAACATGAAAATATAATAAACGGATAAATAAACCTGCGACATTTTTCATTTTCTACTTTTTAAAATAATAACTTAATATGTTAGTAAATGATACTGAGGGGTAACTCTAATATAACTTGCAAGAAGACTACAACACACTGGGGAGCTATAGATTGTTTTTCAGTATGTAATTCTTTTAAACTTCTATCTTTCAGCAACTTTCAGACTCACCGCATATAGTGTGTAACATAACACCAAAAGTCTGCTTTGTAAAGAGGAAAAAAAGAAGATCATTTGGCAGAGTATTCTTAAGCTGAATGATCAGAAACCTTGCAAAGACTTCCCTAAACAGTGAACAGTTGGTTTGAGGACCCTGTGTATGAAGTAATGGGCCCCCAACCAGGTGGAAGTTTAGGGCAGTATAATTAATCTGATCTAATTGAATCAAGGACTGTTCACTCCAATGTAAATGCTGGTGCTGCCCATATATGCAGAAACTGGATACTAGTTTGGTTTAAATTTGACCAGTCTGGGAAACCAGATCTGTTCATGTGTGGATAGCTTGACGGGCATAAAATCTGCAAGTTTGCTGTAAATATTTCTTGGTCACACTTGTACAAGGTACATTCTTAGTCTGTGAAACGACAGTTGACATAAGCAAAGATGTGAATCCTGATGTTGTGAAGTTTATCTAATCTTAAGTTTCTCAAAAATGGTTTACAACCATATCAGTCCAGCTGAATAGTAAGAAAGATGAGTACTGTAGTATTATATGATACTTTATATGGACTAACAGTTCATTGTATAACGCAAGCTTTCGAGAGATATTCTCCCTTCTTCAGGTCAAAGCAAAGAGTACTTGCTTTAATTTCATTTTTTTTATTTTAATGTGCCACTGTGAAGTTATAGATCTTGCAATGCACTGTAATTTTCTTTTTGGCATGTGACATAGGGCTTCTGTGCATGACCAAAACTGGAGCTTCCTTACAACAGGGGTGCCCAAATGCTGGGTCACAGGTGACTATTGGTCCATGGACCCTTGATGGTGATGCGCGCACAGGGGGCATGTCACCGTCATGGGGCCAACATCTCAGATCACCTCGCTCATCCTCCCAGCAGTCCATCAGACCTTTGATGGATCAGGGAACCAGAAAACCAGTCCCCAATTCAGCAAAGGTTGGGGACTGCTGGCTTATAACACTACATTCAGACCCAGCAGGCTTACAGCATGCACACATCCATGGGAAGCATTCATAGATGTTTCTTTATATGGCATATGCAGGGCCTAAATGACAACAATTCCTAAAACAAGGGTATAAAAGACAGAAGTCCATGCTCTGAAAAGTAACTAAACCAACATTTAAACTGCACATAACTGGATATTGTTTTGTAAACATTTACTGATAGAGGAACCATCACTCTCCTGGGGGAACCTTACAGCCACCAACTTTCTGGGATCTTCTTCCTCACCTTCTCATTGGAGAGATACACATGTAGTCTTCCCTTAAGCAGCCATAGTGCAGCACTCACTAGTTATTGCCATGATCAGTTTCTCTGTATAAGATGCAGCAGCATTGTCAGACAGTAAAGAAATGTGTGTATCTCATAAGTTTGTCTAAAAGTGACAGTGGAATAAAATCCAGTTGGCTGCTATACTGCGCACATCTAGCAGGAGTATAGATAAGTATGGCACTCTATTAAATACCAAAAGGATGTGGGGAGAGTCATGAGACCTGTCAGTTCAAAAATGCATTATGCCAGCTTTGTCTGAAGTTAAAGACATCTTTTCAGTCTGTTATGTTCAGAGAAATTACCAGCTGGGAACAGTTGTCACAGTCAAGTGTAATCACATTATCCCACGGGGTCAGTGAGCAAGCAGGCTCTGTCCATGCAGGTGGCATGTTAACACTGAATACATACAAAGTGGTGCTTAATCAATTTCCTTCCTAAGGAAATAGCTGCTCCTCAAACTGACTTACCTCACTATTAAATAGAGATCAATGCAAACATGAAATTTCCTTAGTCATCCAGTTAAATAACAGATACACCGCTAAACCAGCAATGTCACTTCCTTTTCTTCCAAGAAAAATATTTAAAGTTATGTGAATTGGCCTAACTGAGATCTGCTGGGGAAGGAGACCAACCGTTCTGGGATCTAGCCAGTGAGGAATGGGTTACTGCAGATATCTATTAAATGGCCAACTGTTAGTCTCACCTATGCAGAAATGTCATCCAGTATCCTGGCTAGGTGTGGTGACAGGGAAGGCGGGCTTGGATAATTGGGCCAGGAGTGTTCTTTATGGGGAAGCAGAGAGCAATAGTGCTTATTGGTACTGGGAACATGCATAGTGAAGAGAGAGAGATGCACAGGGAAGGATGGAAAGAGGAGAGGGATTGGCTGGAGAGCAGCAGACTGGAAAGGGACATGTAGCTGGAGCACAGTCTGTGACAGGGAGTGCTGTGAGGAAAACGGGGGTAAGAAGTAGTCAGAGGGAGAATCCATGTACAGGCATAGAAGTGAAAAATAAATACAGCAATAGACAGTTGTCTAAACAGAGAAGATATAAAGATCTGATCCTGGAGCACTGGGCAGGAAGAGAGGGAGAGAATTAAATGCAGCAGTGAGAGCATTTGACAGAGTCAATTTGAGGTAATCTGTAGTTAGAGAGAAAAGGAGAAGCTACCATTTTATAAGCAGAGAGTAGGTGGTTCCAGCATAACTATGAACCCCGCACAAACTAATGTTTTACAATGTAACAGCTTCATTAATATCTCTTTCTGGAGTTTTCCACTAGGGCCATATTTAACTTTATTCTCAGCAATATTGCAAGGTTTGGCATGTTTTTATCAGATCATTCCCATTTTACTGGCAAAAATGTTCAAAACAAACTTTTTGTCCAGTTTTCACCATATAAATGTTTTCCTTTTGACACCTTCATATATTATTTAATACATACATGTTTGAGTCCTGATTTACATATCAGAGACTGATCCAGAAAATATCTTCATGTGGAAAATCACTTTATTCTTATGCAAAATAAACTTTGCATATCTAATGTCCCCCATCAATCTTCTTCAGTTGGGAAGGGGCTGGTCATTTTATGCTTTTCATTTTAGTTGCTAATAGATTTATCTATGAAATCACCTGCCTTCTTCTGATGAGAGGGTTAGGACTACTGCTTCCTTCCCTTTATTGGGAGTTCTGTTTTATGTGGTCCATAACCCACAGAAAATACACCTTTTGTTTTTGTAGGACATGCCATGAACTAACATTGCTCACCTCCCATTGTAATGTTTTGACACAGTAGCCAAATTAGACTAATATTTACAGATCAGATTGCTGAATGATCAGATCATTTGTGGAACACCAGTCTGCTGATTACTGTGCACAAACTTCAACAGTGGTCATCAGTAGAATAGATTAACTGACCTGACCAAAAAATAATGTAGTTGTGTTGTGGCAATTGAGCCAGTTATATCTGCATAGCGATCATGAGTATTTGAAGCAATTTTTTTTGGCATAACAATCAGCTTAGTTCTCTGTCTTTAACGTTCTATGTGCCAGAGTGTTTCATTAGAAATCTGGTTTATATACTTCTCCAGAAAGTATGAAATCTGGAATCTGGTTAACGCATTTTAGGAAGTACTGTACACAGCTATTACTGTAGAATATACAATAATTTGTAAACCAGGGATGTAGAGACTTATAGTTTCATCTTTTAGCTCAATTTTTAGTGCACTCCCCCATTGGGCTTAATTTTGCAACATCTGGAGTATTACTGTTCCCCAGTAAACACATTACAGATCATTACAGCTGAACCTAATACCCCAGTGAATGGCCACATTTATATGCTTCTCGTTTAAGTGCAAATGTACATTTAAAAAAAAAATTTTTATGATTTGATTATGTGTTGGTTAACGACTTTACTGGATTTCCCTTTCTCTAGTTTAAACACTTCAATAGACAGGACAGTTTCAGCCATCTGTATCTGTCTGTCACAATGCTTTGTATACATTACTCCTGAACTCTACAGAACCACAGAATTTGTGAACTTTCTACATGAACAATAGTAATAAGTACACTTTAGCTATTAACCATAAACAGTAATAATAGAAATGTTCAGTATTTAAATCCACAATGTGTTTCCCCAATGGAAGGATATTTATATAAAATATATCATTTTTTTTTGGAAATTTTGTTTTAAACCAAATGAATGTAACTGACTAACTCTGGTGCCTGGTGACCTTGAATGTTAACTTATGCGACCTTGCAGGGCTAAGATTCCACATCTGGAATCCTTTTCAGTGTTCCTGCCAAGATGTACATTACAGCTCTGAAAGTCAGTCTATTTCTCTGCCACATTAACTCTTCATCTGTCTTTGAGAAACATTCATTAGGAGCCAAAGTTACGAAAAAACAGATTAAGCTTCACTTATAATACATTTGACACATATGTTAAGCTTTGGGTCTCGGCATACATCAGGAATAATGTCATGGAAAAAAGTCACTCATTCTCTCTGAGTTATCAGCTCCCTTTATTTGTACTGTATATTTTCATGCTTAAAGAAAAAGGGGGATTGTAAAGACTGTTCTGGAAAATTGTTTAGGAATCAAGTAGGTAACCTGAAACATTTTATCACATTGTAATTTATAATTATTGGGCAACTTGGAGTTCATGTACATTTCCAGATTTTTTACCTTAGTTGTCCTTTCGTTTTGAGAGAAAAAGTTGTATCGTACAATCACTTTATAACTTTTTGAAATCTAATGATCTATTTTGGTCAGTATTTTTATACACACAGCACAGCGAGTGTGTAGGATTACTGTATTTTTTTATTGTTGAAAAGGGATTATATGAAAATGCCATATCACTTGTCCAAGGGAAAATACTAAAATAAAAAATGGCTGACAAAATTTAAGTTAAATTGTCTCAAGCCTCATCTATGCTAGAGAAGGCCAAGTGTTTCTGGTCCAAACAATTAACAATCATATAAGTCCTTTAAAGATTCGTTTCAAGTATGTGATTCATTTCTGTAGAATTGCACTAAAATCAGGTGGAAATTTGCATTTAGTCGGTTTGCATGCAATCATTATTTGGTTGCATGAAAAGCAAATGTAGTTGCATGACACACATGTCCAATTGGGGGGATTCTAGTTTTAATAACTTTTTTAGCAAAAGCCCTCATTTGTACTGTTTTGTGTTTTCCTAACAAGTTTTACAGTTGCAAACAAATAAACAACACCTAGTCACTACTAATGTTTTAAACTGACCTTTAATATACAGTATATTCATGGCTTGGAATCTGCAGCCAAACAATAGGAGGTACTTTTATTTTGAAAATAGAATGAGAATGATACTGTATTTCTGTGATTGCATTTATTAGCACATAAAGGCATTTCTCTCATTTACTGTTGGTACAGATCATTTAGATTGTAAGCTCTGTGGGGCAGGGACCTCCAACCTCTTGTGTCAACCACTTAAAGTGATGTCTCCTTGTTATATTATACTTGTTCTGTGTTATGCACTTTTCCCACGTCTGTATTATATTTGCATTGCTGAAATGTACAGCGCTGTGTAAATTTGTGACACTTTATAATAAAAATTATACATAGATACATTTAGGTAGTGCACATATCACTTGCTTATGTAAATGTAAATACTGCCATGCAGCTGAGCAATATTAAAATCCTGCAATAATATGGGTATTGTCCCTGAGAATTAGGCAAAGCTGGCAATTGCATTATTATAATAATAATAATAATAATAATAATAGTATATTTACAAAAGAAAAACAAAATTTCTCACTGAAATATATTTATTTGTCAAATGTCAATAGTGAGGTATACACATTTGTTTCTAAAAGAGGGTTATATATCTCTTTCTCCCTGACATTGCTGTGTATTTTGTATCAATTTTATTTTTCTATTAAATTTGAAAATAGGAAAACATACACAAATGGGGTGAAGGGATCCCCTCTACTTATTCCATTGGTGAACATAGGCATTAAATAGCTTTGGATTCCTTGCTGAATTAAAGGAACACTACAGCATTTCAAAGTGATTTCATAAACTTAACTGAGAAATGATTTCTGACTGCTCAGCATTTAGGAGTTTATTGATGAAAGTCTAATCTGCCTGACCTAATTCTCTACTTCAATGCACTCAGCTGCTTGATGAATAGGTGAATTACTTGTGCACGGACGTGCAAAGTGATGCGAAGAGCTCCGTAAGTCAAATACTATTGGAAACGGTCTAATTGATTGCGAATTCACCTCATTGCAGAGTTTGCTAAATACATGAATATTGGAAAGCAGGCAAGTCGATGCGAATTGATACTGTTAGGCAACTATTCGGACTTTGATCAATAACCCCCTTAAACTGCTTTACTTTTCTAATTGAAAATTCATGGTCATCAAACCATTAACTGTTCTGAAAGGCAAATCCTTCTGCACTCAGTAAGACTAATATATGGGTGTTATTCATCAAAGACCGAATTTGCCTTGAATAGTTACTCAGTGTCTGTTCGTGTCAATACAATTAGGATGTCATTAATTTACTACGTCTTATTCAGCAGACAGCGTCAGATGCCGTCGCATGCGTAGTGTGACATAGTCAGTCGCACAATTCCTCCAGTGAAAGGCAGTGACATCAGTCTCATCAGATCCCACTAACTATATAAAAGTGAAAAATACTTATTTTTATATGTCACCTTGTGTCTAGTTCATGTTTAATAGCAGGCTAATTTAGTCGCAGTCGCCATAGTTACTTTTTGAATGAATTAATGCCTTACGCAACACTGGAGCCCTGCCATCAAACTCCTCAATTCGCCACTCTTTTGTGAATTTGGAGCAGTACGCCTTGCAGAATTTGTTTCTTCTACAGACTCTGTCGCATGCTGAATAGCTGAATTACCTGTGCACATGTGCAAAAATTGATGCGAAGCGCTCCGTAAGTCCACAATTGGAGTAAGAATTGATTGTGAATTCGTCACATCGCAGAGAATAAGCGGAGTTGGAGAAGTTACGAATGCACGAGAATACGGGCATATACACGACTGTTCGGACTTTGATGAATAACCCCCTAAGTACTTAAATATGTATTTTACTTCACTAATAATAATGCAATCCTTATGTAGAGTTTTGTGAGAGAAAATAAACTTCATTCATATAATAAATTCATATGAATGAACTTTCATTAGAAAAATAGAGCAGGGATTTCTCAAACAAAAAAAGCCACATAAGGTTCTCAGGAAAAGTCATAATGGTGCTGCGCATCCTTTGTGTCATTAGGCCAGTTTAGTACATCAGGACATGACATGAGTTTGAATACAGTTTTATTCTATAACCCTGAACATACTCTGTTTTATGAAGTAAGTACAAGACCTAGTTAGATAAGGTTTGCTGCTAAGAATAAAATGAAAGGGTATATGGTGGAGGAAGAGTGATGTTGTGCCATAAATTGTGCCCCTTACTTTATTTATATATAATTATATTTTATTATTTTGTGTTATTTGTGAAGCCATAATACTGAACAATTGCAACTTCCCTATAAATTTCATGATCCTTGGAAGAACCATATGGAGTGGCGTGCAGGAATCCGCTATCGCAGTAGAACTGTGTATATTTGTTTTTCCAAATGACACTTGCTGATGGAGACCAGAGGAGGTAAAAGGCTGGAGGTCAGTCTCTTTGTTATGGCTTGAAGCTATAACAAGATGCATATGTAGTCCTTTAGCAGAGACTATAGATAGTAAAACACCATGCCTGTTTTATCAGTCCTGCACAATAAACCCACCAGTAAAACATAAATGAAATGAGAGCGCACAGTGGTCTGTATCCTGTTTTGAATTTGGAAAATTCTCAAAACTGCTGTAGAAATTCATGAATTTTTACCTTACCATGTCCATCCTTGTAACTCTTCAGCTGATTTTAAACTACAAATATGCTATTTTTTCTAAATACAAGTAGATCCTGTCATTCATCAGTGAATGTCAGGACATATAGTTCAATCGGTGGGCTGACAATTAAATATCCTTATTTTGCATTAAAAAAAACATTTATCGCTGTATTTTAATCTTAAAACCGGCATTTCTAGAAAATCACACGGTAAATTCATGAAGAGCGTTTTGATTTGCTAAAAGTGACTTTAAATACATTTACAGTTATAACGTTTACTCTTTTTTTTACTGTGCTTCTCTAGCACATATAGATCCCTATAGCACCTAACATTCCTGGATTGAACTGTGCAGGATTCTGCCTTTCCAAGTCTAAAGCTTATCCCTGTGTTTCCTGATGGGGAATTTGGCTGCCCATTGGAACCTATCCTTTAGGTTAGCACTCAAATGACAAAATATGGTGCGACCAGGATTTTTTTTTTTTAATAATGAAAAGGCGAAACTTATTTTTGTCTTTTGTAACAGAGTTGATGATGATTATTTCAGTCGCAGCCGACTCTCGGACACTTTATGGATCATCTGTCTCCATGCCTTTCTGTCTTTCACCGCTTCCTTCTATTTCACAATTGGCATATTCATTGTTGTCACGATTGTTTCGAGCCATCTTGTTCTTTGGCGGCCTCTTCTCCTGTTTTCACTGACATTTCTGAGCATCACTGACGTTTTCAAGGAATTAGCGCGCGTCACGTGGCCAAAATATGAGTTGTTGTTTGGTAATTTTGCTCTCTAATGATGTTGTCAGTCATTCCAAGACTGCCTTGTTCGTCATTATGGCAGCCCAAGGTATTCTTAGCGTTCTTCTCCAGCACCATAATTTTTTAAGCATCGACTTTTCTCCTCTTAGCTTTTCTAAGCATCCCGCTCTAGCAACCGTTCATCATTATAGGGAAGACGACTGCGTTGACCACTCTGCCTTTTGCTTCAACGCTAATATCCTTGCTCTTCCAGATCTTTTCCATTCCCTGCATTGCAATCCTGCCAAGCATGATTCGCCTCTTGATCTCAGGTGTCGATTTCCCACTGCGGTCAATTTTAGCTCCAAAGAAAAATGAAATCTTGAACAGGTTTGATTACCTCGTTGTTGATTTGTACAGTATATTCACTGTAGCATTACCTGCTGTGGTCATAACTTTTGTTTTTTTGATGTTCAGGTACAGTCCCATTCATGCACTTTCCTCTTGCACTCGTCGGATGAGGTAGCCGAGGTTTTTTTTGCTCTTTGCGAGCAGGGTTGTATCATCCGCGTATTGAAGGTTGTTGATGTTTCTGCTGCAGATTTTGACTCCAATTTCAGATTCAAATTGCATCGCCTCATGATCATTTCTGCGTATAGGTTGAACAGAGTTGGTGATAGGATGCAGCCTTGTCGAACTCCTTTCCCGATTTCAGACTACTCCGTATTCCCACAGGCTGTCCTGACTGTTGTTTCTTGGTCGTTGTAAAGTGATCTTATGAGTTGCTCGATGTGTTCATGGACGCTCAATTGTTTCAGGCACTTCCATAGCTGTTCATGCCCAATGCAGTCGAATGCTTTACTGTAGTCAATGAAACACATATACACGTCTTTTTGATATTCCTGTCTCTTCTCCATTATCCAGCACAGGTTCGCGATTTGATCTCTAGTGCCGCGTTCCTTGCAGAAACCAGTTTGGACGTCCAACAGTTCCCATTCAACAATCTTTTCGATGCGTTTCTGAATGTACTTCAAAAGGATTTTACTCACGTGAGATATGAGGGCGATGGTACGATAGTTGGAACATTCTTGTGTATTGTCTTTTTTTGCAATAATAACAAAAACTGATCTTGTCCAGTCTTTGGGCCATGTTTTGGTGGACCAGATCTTTTGACAGAGTTCGGTTAAGATCTTGATCGGCACTGGTTTTAATAATTCGGCTGGTAGATGATCGATGCCCGAAGCTTTCCTGTTTGATAATTGTTTCAGGGCCCATGTGACTTCTTTGGCCTGGTGTTCTTTGTAACAGAGTTAAAGGACCACTAATACAAAAAAAGATAGTCAAGTACAGCACTAGTAAAGATGTTATCTTTGATGTTGAATTCCTGAATTTTATTGCTTTCTGTCTTTTTACTGGTAGCAGCCATGTTGTTAAACAGACCTCACCCATTATGGTGCTTTAGTCAGGAAGTGTGCCCTAAAGCCCTATTTTTAAACCAGATAACTAAATATCTTACTTTCTATACACAATTTAGAATTTTTGGAAGCACAGATTGAAAATATAGTAACTAGAAATGTATTTGAGGCATTTTTATTTTTTGGTGTTACTGTTTCTTTTAATAGTGATGTGCAATTCTACCTAACACAATCTGTTATAAAGTGCATAGGTTAGGCTCACCAGACTGATCGTAATAGGATTCTGGCTGCTTCTGGGCACATTTTGCTAGTAGCTATCTTTATCCTGTCAATAAGCATCCCTGACTGAACTCGACAGACTTCTACCAGGCCTAGCCTGGATCTTACCTCATTTGTTTCCGGTTAGGTGCTTGACTGGCCATTCTAAGTTTAGTTTAGTTTATTAGTTTAATTATCTAACTCTTGGAGAGGATTCCCTCAGGATAGGCCTTGACTCCAACATTCCCAGAGAGCTTTACTGTATAATCTGGCCATACCTCAAACTGCTGCAGCAGATTTTTTATTTAACCTGATGCAAAATACAGAAATAAGGAATAATAAGCAATTGAAAGAAAAGGAATTTGCACATCTCATAAAAAAACAAACAAAAAAAAAAAGATGTCAATACATAAAAAGAAGATTAAATCTAAGCAATGAATCCATTTTGTTTGTTTTGTAGATATTTGTACAGCTGCAGAGACGTTGTATTAAGGAGGAATACTGCTGGAAGCTTGGGATTCAGCATTGTAGGTGGCTCCGATGACTGCAGCAGGAACAAGCCTTTCTTTATTAAATCCATACTAGAGGGGACACCAGCTTATAATAATGGAAGAATCAGGTAATACTTTAAACCTTAATTATTTAAACCTCTCTTGGCTTAAAGGTTTCTTAAGTGTGTTGATCAGGAAACCATTTTTGACCAGGGAAAGTGGCTTTGGTTGTTATGAATATTAAAAGTTAAGGCTAACTCATAGTAACATAGTTTATAAGGCTGAAAACAGACACACGTCCATCCAGTTCAGCCTATTTAAGAAAGGTTTGTTCAGATACCATTTCCCAAGGAATAAGAGACATTCTTAACTATAGGTTCAGCAAAGTGACATTGTTCAAACATATGTAACAATACAAAAAATAAGAAAACAGCTATTTGCCTTTTATTGAGGTTGGAACTTTTCATATTTACACTGCTTGGGTTATGTTGCAGCTGCCATTGTTATGCTGCAATAAGAAGATATATCACAATGACATTTTAACATTTCAGAATTCTTTGTGTTAATGATTTTGATAAAACTGTGTTTGATCATTATGCCAAAAAGTTTAGTTTTATTTGCACAACTAAAGAGATTATTTTGCACATGAATAGGTTATTTTGAATGCTGTGAAATGATTAAGACCTGAAAATGTATTATAAGACATCAACGCTTGTTTGTTTAGCAACACTTGCCCCTAACGGCATCAACTCCGATTATCATGACAAATTTAGCAAGTAATTAGAATTTTATAGGATGATATTGCATAACTCCATTCACATATTCAATGTTGGACTACAACAATATTTCATGTGCATATTTATGCATCAAATATACTTCTGCATTTTACGGTGTTTAAAATATCATCCCTAAACTGGATATACATGTATTGATTGATACAACAATGATCAGTGTGATAATATTCTGTTACAAATTATCTAACAATCTGCCTGTGTATGGTTTAACATTCATCAAAAGTAAATATCCATGCCTGATTAAACTTTAAAATAAATAGCCATTCTGGAAAATTTATATTGCTCCCCTATGCAGCAATTGAGTAATTGCTGCTGAATAAATCGATAGGTGGATGACCAACTTTAGTCATATGACTTTGCTTTTACTAAACATGTCTTCTATTACTTCCCAGATGTGGTGACATCCTTCTTGCAGTAAATGGAAGATGCACATCGGGGATACCGTACAACTCCTTAGTAAGGATGCTGAAAGAAATCAAAGGAAGAGTTATACTGACCATAGTATCATGGCCTGGATCTTGTTTATAGGCGGACAACTGAAACCATCAAAGCCTCTAACCCTAAGTCTCGAGCGGTCAAAGGGTTTAGTTTACAGAATCAATAGCCCTGTATTACACATTCCAGATAAGATACCACTTGCTAACAAGGGTATTTGCACTTGCATTACTCATGAGCTTTGTGAATAAGTGAACAACAAGGTGTCATGTTTGCATGCATGATAATCTATTCTTGGAGCACCAGAGGCCAAGCTCTTTTCCACAGTCATTGAGAGGAGATCTGTTTGTTTAGTTGTTCTTATATGTTTACATGTTTTTTGTGAGCTTTGTCTGTGGTCTTTCCAAGTGTCGGCAAGTGAGTAAAACTAATTGTGTCAAGATAGCAGTTTTGTATCCTTGATAGCTTTGTACTTGCCACTATATACATTGGCTAGCTGACTGTAAGTGTGTAACATTCCTGTGTAGTACAGTGGTCATTATACAAGCTCACCTTCACAAAGATCTGCCATCAAGTGAATATTGAATAGACAATATAGTTCTTGGGCTGAATCAGGCTATACAGTACCGACTTTTGTTTTTTTATTAGCAATGCAATCACCACCTTATTGTGCTTATTTTAACTCTATTATTCACCAACAACTTATCCTTTCACTGTATGGTATAAGTCTGGTGAAGCTACAAACATAACTGAGAAACTATCCCCATAGTACCATACAGTAGGTCTGATTTAGAACATTCATATGAAAATCTAAGGATGTTTTTAGAATATGGGATTATTTCCATTATATAGGGATGGAATATAGCTCACTCCATGGGTTTTGTTGTATGCTGATTATCCAATGATAGATTTTTTGAATATCTTCCTAAAATTAATTGTTTTAGACCAGTGATTCTTAACTTTGTTTGAGGTACTGAACCCACCGGTTTCATACGCACATTCACCAAACCCTTCTTTAGTGATAAATCACCCTTCTTTAGTGATAAATCCCTTGACCTCTGTGGCGGAGGCTTCACCGAATCCCTGAGACTGACTCACCAATGCCCTAGGATTCGATCGAACCCCAGTTAAGAACCACTGTTTTAGACATTTGTTATATTTTTGAAGGCTGAAGCATTTTGATGGGAGAGGACTTTTCAGGACTGGAAATCAAATTCCAATGTGCTCAGCTATAAACAGTGCTAACTTAATGACTTAATGAAAGGATGTAGTACAACAAGTGCTCTTGGACTAGAAAATTTCAGGAGTTCCCTCTGCATTGAGTTAAACTGCCCAACCAAGCTTTTACTGACTCTTTCTATAATTTTCTGTGTCACTCTTTTGTCTTGTGGAGAAAAGCTCTGAGCATGTGTCACTTTGTTTTATTATCTTTGCAAATCTCTGAAAACATGTCCTACAGACAGGGACAGTCTAAGCCAATATGCAGGGGTTATGACCTCACCGGGACCTGAAGACCTGAGAGAACCCCCAGGCGCAGAAATAGCGAGAATAACTGGAGCAGCAAAACTGCTTATTTGGGATAAGAAAAAGATGTTATGTAGGTTTCATTTTATATTGCAGGTGCCACTAAATTGATAAGTTGCCAAAGTTACCTTCAGATCCAAGCATCAAACAGGTTCTGACCCAATGATCAAATATACTGCCTTTTGTATATATTTGTAATGTGCTACTGTTTGTAGATATAGTGTAACTAAAATTAAAATGAAATTAAGTTCAAAGCCCAAGTGTACAAGGACATAGTGTGTGTTCATAAAGTGATCCAATGACAGAAATTAATCAGATAAAAGTAGAAAGCAAGTGTACTGTTAAATATGATATGCTTAAAATAAGAATAACATAAATTAAAATATGGCCAATTGTTTTACTTACGCTTGATATGGTTTTTATTAATCTGATAGAGCAAAACCAGAGATACATCACAATATTAATTAATGGCACAGCTACATGTTACGACCAAATTAATTTTTTCAAACTCCTCCTATGTTCCCCTATAGGAAAATGAACACAAAGCCTATTAGAGACCATAATCAATGCACATAGGGAGTAATTCAGGAAAGAGCGAAGTTACCTTGCGATGATTCTCATCAGTTCGCCGAGACAGGTACACATTCCCTGGTCCCCTGCAAGTGGAGATCAGCAAATGCTTTAAAGGTACTTTGGCTCGGTGAGGCAACTTGAGTGGTTGTGAGGTGAGCCAAAGTACCTTTAAAGCGTTCATTGATCTCCACGAGCAGGAGTGCAGGGAGCGTGTATCCGTCCCGGCAAACTGATGAGAAGAATCGCAAGGTATCTTCGCTCTTTCCGGAATTACCCCCATAGCCTTTACCTACTAGCAAAATACAGGCTCTAAACAAAAGCTAAAAGTCTACCTGGATTTATAAACTGTTGGATAACATTGTAGACAGGTCATTTGGATAAAATCAAGGTGTGCATGTAGCTTATCATGATCCCAAGATGGTGCTGGACTACAGCTTCCAGAAAATTCCAACAAATGGTAAAGGGCTGAAAAATGCTGGGGATGGAGGGTTGGAGGAACATCTTGGGACCCAGTAGGCAAAGTCAAGCATGGCAACAAACATTGTTTTGATTAAGAACAAGAGATTGCTTTACTTTCTGCAACAACATGAAAAGGAAGCAGCAGATGGACCATGTATTGTTCTTTTAATTGAACACATTATCAGGGAAATTCATCAACAGAGACAATCATTTATAGAGGCCTGGTAATGCACAGCAACCATTAACAGTTACTACTACAGAGCTAGAAATATGAAATTCAAACTCTGACTGGTTCATATTGATTAGTAGAAAACAACTTATTACCCCACTGATGAATTCACTACACTGTTTGCTATTTAGCAAACTGAAAAATTCTGGGATGCTTCCATAGTTCGTTGTTATATAAAACTTACCCTTGTACAACATTACAATAAAAATGTGATTTAGGCAAAGTCCCATTTGCATTTGTCCCATAATAAATAATAAACGCTCATTCTGAAGGGAATTAGGCATATATGCTGGAGAGTTGTTTTTTTTTTTTTCTGTACAGTGTACGTGGCATCTGAACACCTCCATATTTTAATTACTAGTGACTAGTGTAACATATACATGTATGAGCTGTCAGTGGAAAAACTAAACCTATTAGTTGGGATATCTGTACTAATTTGCTTAGAGGAGGTAATCTAAAAAATTTTACAAAAACTAATAGTAACAACTACCCCGGTGGGAAAAATTCATGGTGAAGGTGATGATGCTAATGTCTTAATTTTCACACTATAATTAGGCCGAAATTTATAAAGCTCGAGAAAGTTAATGTTAAAAAAGGTTGAAAGGTAGCCATACTTTACATTAGTAGTATGGCCACCTTTACAACGAAAAATCCAATAGAAAAACTCAATCTAAATTTTCAATCGGTAAAACATTGAAAAGTATCGATATTTTTTGATTGGGCACCCATTTTTTTTTTACATCGATAAAACTCGAGGTCGAAATAGACTAACTCGAGCTTTATAAATTTTGCCCAAAATTTGGTTCATATTAAACAAATGGCAATAAAAGTAGTTTACTGTAAGGGACTGTAAGTCAGAAGGGTAACAAAGACCAACAACATAGAATCTATTGCAGAAAAAATGGTAATAAAGGTAATGAACCAATAAAATTTGTATATTAAGTTTAATAACTATACTGCTTAAAGGGGATGTTAACCTACGTAAAAAAAAATGTGCCATTTTTTATATGTATAACTAAAACCAGATATAACTATCTGAGGCTTTTGGAAAAGTTTGGCTAAGCTTAGAGTAGGTAGTAGAGTCCTTGCTTCAATCCTCTTATGCATGTTTTGCCATTTTATCTGTTTTTCTAGTGAACAAGGCCATTTTGCTGTAGTGACTATCACAGACCTAGGTTGCAGCAATGTAAGATTATTATAAAACTCTATTTATTCAGCTTTAAAAGCAAGGCTACACTAGGTGGTTTCCCATCTACCCAAAACAGGTGAGCTTGCCTGAGTGCTTTACATGTCGCAGAAGCAGTACACTGCAACAACATACAGCTGTATGCAGTTTTCTCAAGTTTTGGCACAATATTAACCACATGCTTTGTAAAAGAAATACCATTCTTAATGATCTTTACCATTTGTACGTCAATGTTCTGTACACAAAATGGGTGGTGTAACATTATTCCTATTAAATAGTATATATGTATATGTTACGAAACATGTAAAGCTGTATAATCATGTGTTTGATTGGCTTACATAAGTATAGGAAAGCACCAGTGCAACATAAATACCATCCAGATGCAAGGATGTGAATTGCAGACACAATCATTATCCATTTAGGTAATAAGGACCAACTTCTAAATTCAGTAGCTTAGTTAAATAGCTAAATAAAAACTAACCCAGCAATCACAAGACGTGCCTGACAATTACTTTTTAACAAAAAGCAAACTTATTTTATGTCTTAATCTTTCATAAAATTCTGCATAGATCATGAATATCCCACCTTGTAGGCTTTCAGCAACTCCTTTACCAGTTCTCCCTTTGTAGCCCAAAACTAAACTACTGGAAGGCTGCTGAAAGTTTCTGGTTAGATATTCATAGTCTATTCTCTTATGGGTCCGTTTTTCCCAGTGTTATTCACAGTTCAGCTGTTTTGTATTTGTGATGAGCAAATGTAAAAAATGTAATGTCCTGAGTGTCATAATCCATTGAAAATATTTTTCTAAACCAGAAAAAAAATTGTTTCTACAAAACTCATCAGAATATCTGCTAAATATTTTGCTCATTTGTTAATAAAATTATTTTTTTGTAAAAGTATTGTTTCATAAAATGTGTAAAAGTGAATACATTTTTTGCTGTCAATAAAAGTGAACTTCATTTATATTCTAAATTTCAGTGTTAGTTTAGTAATTTCTAGTATAAAGTAGGCAATGGAGCCTACTACCTTACACATAACATTTCCTAATAGGCTTCTGAGGTTTTGTTCAGCCATGTATGTATGTATGTATATTTTTTATTTATAAAGCTTCACTAGGTTATGTAGAACTGAACAATACAGTACAATTACAATACATCCACATTATAGTATAAGTCAAGTAAATTCCAAGCATAGAATCCTAAAACTACATCACTCTGTACCAGTGATTGAAGCAAGAGGATGGAGGCCCCTGCCCTATAGAGCTTACAGTCTTAATTAGAAAAAGACTTACACACACAGGAAGAGAAACAATATAATGGTATAGAAGTGGGATTTACAGCTAATTAAAAATGTCATACTTCACTGGGCAAGCATCAGAACTTACGCAAATAAGGGAGATGGACTCAAATCATAAACTCTTGTAAGCAGAATGTTCCATTCCAGTGCTTTGATGGATAAATAGTAAAGGAACTTTCTCCACCAGTATTGTTTCCAAGCCTGACAACATTGGTTCACTTCTATTTCAATCTGGCAGTTGTGCTAGCCAAGGGAAAAGCTTAATAAATTCATGTTTCTCAAATCAGGCCCCATAAAAATGCAATCAATTGCTGAAAATTAAGTTTGTGCAGTAGGTTAAATCTAAAAGCATGTTTAACTAGATGTATTTAGATGTGTAAAGAGTTGTAGATTTAACCTATATGCCTGCTCTGCAATCCCAGCTACTAAGGTATTTTCCATGAATACTCTGGGTTCTAAAATTTAATGGTACATTTGTCAGTTTGGGTGATAAATGTATGTGTATTGTAATGGTTCAAGCACTTTTTCCTGTGGCATCATCTACCAGAATGAAGAATGTAATGTATTTTTATTGTGTTGTCACAATTACAATAATATATGAATTAATCCTATGGAAGAATTAACATAGTAACTTACAAAAAAGAAATGTAGGTGGTTCCTGTCCATACTCCATCTGTACATAATTCACCACTGTACCATACTACTAATGTAATGTATGGCTACCGTTCCATCGAAAAATCCAATAAAAAAACTCATTCAAATAGTTTAAATCAGTAAAAATCAATTGAAAAATACTGATCGATTTTTACCGATCAGACAGCTGAGATCTACACAGAATAAACTCAAAAAGGAACAGTCTGGCTGAAAAGTAAAAAAAAAACATATTTATTTATTTAGGCTAATTACCACATGTTATTAAATACAATTTATTATCAATTTTTTTTTAAATTTAAATTATTACCTGTAAAGAAGTGCTATACAGCATTTCTGTGTTGCAAACTCCATCTTCAGACTCTACCGGCGACTCTATGGCATCCCGAATCAGCTGATCCCTTTCAGGAGCGCAGTCCTCTGCAGCCATGTGCCTAGTGAAGCCCTGCATCAGCACTTCCTAGAAGTCACATGGGAGAGTGTGCACGTCATCCAGGGTTGATGCATTGATCATGTGCACACTCTCCCATGTGACATCTAGGAAGTGCTGATGCAGGGCTTCACTAGGAACATGGCTGAAGAGCACTGCGCTCCTGAAAGGGATCAGCTGATTTGGGACGCCGTAGAGTTGCTGGTAGAGTCTGAAGATGGAATATGCAACATGAAAGTGCTGCATAGCACTTTTTTACAGGTAAGAATTTTAATTTTTTTTTTTAATTGATAAATTGTATTTAAAAACATGCGGTAATTAGCTTAAATAAATAAATGTGTTTTTTTGATTCTCTGTTCCTTTAATAAATTTTGCCCAAATTGGGGTGAAATGTATTAAACTTAGAAAAGGCCGAATTTGCTTTTCCGAGTTTATCCCGAGAACATCTCGGCTATTTGTGCAGTAAAAATAACTCAATATTTTTGATCGATATTTACCGACTAAAACTTTTCCATTGAGTTTTTGACAGAATTTTTAGAAGGAAAGGTACTTTACATTAATAGTATGGCTATGTTTTTATCAAAAAAATCAAGATTAAAAAGTCTTGGTTGTTAAATATCAATCGAAAATATCGAGTGATTTTTACCGCATGAACAGCCAAGATGTTCTCGGGATTAACTCGGAAAAGCGAAATCAGGCTTTTTGAGTTTAATAAATTTCCCCCTTAGGGCGAAATTTAATAAAATTGAAAATATCAATATTGCAATATCGAACAAGTTTTATCGATATCACGATGTTTATCGATATCGTGATATCGCCAATACTGATATTGCGATATCGCCAATACTGATATCGCGATATCGAAATTCAAATGAAATGTTTACTCTGTTTATTTCTACGGAAAATCCATAACATCGCTGGAAAATTCGATATCGCAATATCGGTAAAAATCGTTCGATAACGCAATTTTCAATTTTATTAAATTTCGCCCTTTAAGAGTTTAGTGAGATAACTAATTTCTAGGATTAGGATTGTTTTTTGGTGCATCTGGTACAGGCAATTGCTGTTTTTATTTTAGATGATGGATTGTTATTTAGGTGCTGAAAAATCCTTATAGATGCATTCATTTTAGATGCTGAAAATCCTTATAGATGCATTCATTTTAGATGCACTGTAAGAATGACAAGGACCCGCGTTGAGAGGGGTATAGTGAAACGCATTGAAACGCGTTGAGAGGGGTATAGTGACTGGCTGGGCAAGCTTTTTATATCCAATTCCTCT